>PVJC01006808.1:0-53592 GCA_004026665.1 Murina feae | reverse complement strand
CTTCCAGGAGGTCATGTGGGAATAATATTTGTTTCTCTACCTTTTGTTGGTAGAACAATATAATGTAATATTAATCATCAAATGACTACCAAAGAGCAGCACATGAATAGTGGAATTCTTGGTCATAGGGGAGGGAGAATTTATATCTTTGGATTTATTCTCCCACTTAGCTGGGAAATTAGATGTGAGTCACAGTATAATAATTTCTAATTTTCAAGTACTCAATCCACATGATATAAAAAACGATTTCCTTCTTTCCACTTTTCCTCTTCCTCCTTCTCCCACCTTTCTTTCCTTCCTTCCTTCCTTCCTTCCTTCCTTCCTTCCTTCCTTCCTTCCATCCATCCATCCATCCGTCCATCCATCCATCCACTATTTACTGAGTATTTTCTATGCACCAAGCTCCTTAGACCAGTTGCTGTGGTTCAAGAATAGAGAGGGTAGAAGTTGTGGAAGGACAGGGCCGTGGGAATAAAGTGTAGGGCAGAGAGGTGAGGGAGTTGATAAGACATAACAACCAGTAGGAGGTGAAGGATGATGAAGGGAGAGCCAAGGGTAACTCCTGACTGGAAGCCTTTCCCCTTAAATTTTTCAGAGGTCTACAGTTTCTGCCAGACACTGCAACTTGGGTGCCACCTAAAACAAACCAAATGTGATAAAAAAGGCAATTTTCCTATATGTATTTAAAATGCTGAGACATGCCTCCCCAAGGTTCTGGGCAAAGTTTCATTTGATAGCTATAGTCAACTAATATGTTGTCATCCAGTGTATCAATTTACATAATTACAAGTTATCAGAAACTTATGTGGCTAAATTGTATATTTTAAATAAATTTTTGAACCCCCCCAAAATTACATAAGAAAAACTAATCAAATATAAAACAATCAGACAGTTCAAGAAACCAACTCTACTGACAGAGAACACTGATGAAAAAGCAGATATTAGACATGAGATGCATGAAAACGCCCTGGAACTAATCATATAGAAATGCTGGGGCAGTCCAGCCTGTATGGTTCAGTGGTTGAGCATCCACTCATGAACCAAGAGGTCACTGATTCGATTCCTGGTCAGGGCACGTGCCCAATTGCGGGCTCAATCCCCATTAGAGGCCCTGCAGGAGGCAGCTGATCAATGTTTCTCTCTCATTGATGCTTCTATCTCTCTATCCCTCTCCCTTCCTCTCTCTAAAAAATCAGTAAAAACATATTTAAAAAAAATTAAACAAACAAAAAGTACTGGGGTAAATCATTACCAAATCTGGAAAAGCAAAACAAGAAATATTTGTTATTACAAAGAGCACTTTGAAGCAATAGTTAAAAATATGCACTAAAGACTGTTATGATGGTAGGTTTTACCTGCTCTATCACAAGAGCTTGTCCAGGAAACAGAAGCAGAGCCAAGAGCTGCAGAGAATATGGACAGGAGGACAACTCAGTATAGACATCTCCATGTTGCTGAATCTAATAACCAACCATATGTTGCTCTCTCAAGAGCCTGCTTATTGAACTCATGAAGTGCATCTGAGAACATAATTGTTAATTGTCCTTATAATGAAATGTATGAATAAATAATGCATTGATACCTCAGTTAAATCTATTAAAATATGATGGCTTATGGAGGTATAAAGCACCAGAGGAGGACAAGGAAGGGAGAATATTCAGCTGGGAAGAGCTGTGGTGCTATGCCAGTAGCTACCTTCTGTGTCCAGAATATGCAGGTCCCAAAGACATTGAAACATGACAAACATAGTTGACATTCCCCCCTGTATGTTCTACTTTCTAAGGCAGGCACAGCTTCTGGAATAATTATATTTATTTATTTTTTCAGGTTTATCTACTAGTATTTATTACTGTTTCATTGTTAGTGCAGGTGGTGACCCTGGAGCAGGCGATCCCTGAACAAAGGTGATGGTGGTGGATTGGTATGCCATTTAGTAGGATAAAAGGGGTTGGAGGAGGTGGAGCAATTCCTGTGGTAATGATGGTATTGATGGGTAGAGATGGTGCTGGAAGAGCTGGTCATGGTGGGGATGGCCCTCCACCTGGCTATGGATATGATGGAGAAAGTCCTGGAACTTATGAGCAACCTGAATGCCCATGTTCCTTAGTTTGATGTTGCTGGAATTCTGTCCCAAGGTCTTTGAATTTTTAGATGTGATTTTGCAGTTATTCCTGAGCTAATGGTCAGCTTCTGAATTCTACGTTTTTCTGTAATGATCATCACTAACAGTATCTGATGTTCATCTGTGCTTGAACTCAGTCCACCCAACTGCAGCTGGTTCATGCTTTTCAGCTTTCTTACCAAATTGTGACTTGGCCGAGGCCACCATGGAGGGAAAGATGGGGTCATCTATGCTCCTTTGGAAGGGCTGACAGGCTCCTAGAATCATTTTAGAAAGATTGCTACTAATAAGAATAAAAGCAAAAATAACATTTGTGTATAGTGCTAGGACAGGGAATGGAGTTAGCGGAAGTGGAACGCAGGTCACCTGAATCCCAGTCCAGTGGTCTTTCTCCTATATCACATGACAACCTAAAATTTTACATTCATTTATTTTTATGTAAGGCAAAATTCACTCTTTTTAGTGTACAGTTCTATGGGTTTTTTAAAACTGTAACCATTACCAAATCATGTAACCATTACCAAGACTAAGATGCAGAAGAACAGTTCTATCACCCCCAAAAGTCCTCTGTGCTGCCTTCTGGAATCAACCCTTTCTCCCACCTTCAGTCCCTGGAAACCCGTGATCTAAGTCACTGTCCCTTTAGTCTTGGCCTTTTGCAGAATGACATGCAAAATGAATTGTCCAGTAACATAGCAACTTTTTAAATGGGGGATTAAATTAAGAGCAAGCCAACAAACAACAACAACAACAAATAGAGTCCATTCCTTGAATATTCTAGTTAAGCAAAATTTACTGAGCCAGACCCTTCACATTTTCCTATTACTTCTCAAAATAGTTTTCCTGATTGAAGCAACTTTTGTTTCTCTTTCTTTTGGTCATCACCTTCGATTGCTTAAGAGTTTGGGGGGTAGCTTTGCAATGGTTTCCTGTGTGTCGAGGCTAGTGAGCTTAAGTGTACAGAGGAGACTTGCTTTGTAATATTCCGAGAAAGAGACAGTGTTGTGTTTTTCTAAAAACTTTACAACTAACATCTGAATTGAAGAGGAGAACCCATCCCATGGGCTTCAGTTAGGATTTTCCTGGAAGCGAACAGACAAGAAGGGTGTGGGAAGCACAGCTTGGCGCATGAAAATCAGAAAAACTCTAAAGGCCCTCATTGATAAAGGTCATCTTCCTACATAGGAATATAAAATTCCTGAAACAGGACATCGTGAGGCATGCAAAGGAAAACCGATGCTTATGGACTTGTGTGAATGTACACATACTCCACGTGTCTGACAAACCAACCCTGGGTACAGCATGAGTTAGTTGCCTTACCCTCTCCATTGCACTTTCTGCTCTTGCTCTTCACAATCCAAAACATTAAATATAAAAATAAATGGGCCCTAACTGGTTTGGCTCAGTGGATAGAGCATCGGCCTGCAGACTGAAAGGTCCCAGGTTCGATTCCGGTCAAGGGCATGTGCTTTGGTTGCGGGCACATCCCCAGTGGGGACTATGCAGGAGGCAGCTGTTCGATGTTTCTCTCTCATCAATGTTTCTGACTCTCTATCCCTCTCCCTTCCTCTCTGTAAAAAACCAATAAAATATATATAAAAAACAAAACAAAACAAAACAAAAGACATGGTACCAGAGCTGGATTTTACCTTGAATTTTCCTTGGCTATTATTAGTTTTTCAAAAATGGTTTGGGGATACGGACTTGTTTTGTTCCGTTCCATGCAGTATGCAATGGATAACCCTACCTATTGGGGGTAAAGATGGGGCGAAATGTAGGCTGTGTCCTGCCTTCCTCATCTTCACTGGTCGTGTTTATTGTGCATCCATATCAGACTGGAAAAATTGCTGCTTCACTGGTGCTGTCCTAGTGCAGCTATCTTCTTTCTATTGTATCATCATGGCTTTCCAACAATTGCTAAATCATTTGTGCCAAACTGCTGTGTACGCCTGGTGGTTTGGGCTCTGCTGTTGTGCTTATCACCAGTACTGGGAGCAATGAAGGGCACCGAAGAAAACACATTATAAATACAATAACGCAGATAGTAGCATGGTGACTCATGGGGCAACATATGCATAAGATCCCCATATTTTCTCAACTTTCAAGTTGTGATCAAATCAGGGTGTTGGAAGGGCATTTTATATATACATTTAAATCTGGGAATGTATTATATAGTACAAAGTCTTACCCAAATATATTATATAAAATAAAACAAAATTCAGTGCTGCATGCAATATATCTAACCTATATTCATTGAGCCGGCGGGTTTGGTGTACAGTCAGTGGTATCAGATGGTGAAACAGATGGTTTGCATGTACATAGCAAAGGAAACAGCGTGAGTTTACTAAGAGCCAGCCATGCCAAACTAACCTCGTTCTCGTTTGTGATAGGGTTGACACTGATAGAAGAGAGAAATTCCTTAAAATCAGTGTATCTTGCTTTCTATAAGATGAAAGTGTTTCATCTTGTGGGCAAAATAGAGAAAATTCACCTGAGTGATAATTGGGTAGATATGTTGCTAGTGAAACAAGTAGCTAGTGGGCTAAGGGCAACCTTGAGGGAGGCACACAGTGGCACATCAGGATTCTTAATTGTTCTCCAGTTTTATCAATAACGTGGATGAGATTTTTACATGCCTATCCAAATATGAGTTAACTTGGAGAAAAGGTTCTTCTACTGCTAAGTGTCAGACCATGCCCCAAGCCCACTCAGGAGGATAGGAACAGTGGCCAAAAGGTATTGTGACTTGCTGATATAACTAAAGAAAGGTTTACTTGTTTATTTATTTAATATGTTTTTAAATATTGATTTTAGAAAGAGAGAAAGGGAGAGAGAGAGAAACATCAATGAGAGAGAAGCATCATCAACCAGCTGGCTCCTGCAAGCCCCCTTCAGGGGAGCAAGCCTGTAATCCAGGCATGTGACCTGACTGGGAATTGAACCAGCGACCTCTTGGTGCATGGATGATGATCAACCAGCTGAGCCACACCCACTGAGCACTAAAGAATGTTTTTGTTGTATATGTAATATGTGCTTATAAAGACTATGAAATCTCTTCATTCAGTGATTTATTGAAATACCAAATAAGCAAAGGTTCTATGTACTTCTAAACCATCCTAAGATTTTTCCCTTGGAAGTTTAGTTTTTTCATAAAACTTTAAACTCCCTGAAGGCAGGAACTTTGACTCATTTTTGTTTCTCAAGTGACTAACAATTCATGGCACATATAGGCATTCCAAATGTTTGCTGAGTGTATGGAGGAGTTAAAATAATGTATTAATTGGACCTGGGACAGATCTTTTGACTGACGATGGAAAAAAAACCCAAAAGACTTCTAAAGCATTGCGTTATCCTCCTTAGCCTAATAAGCTGAATATATATAAATATAAGTTGCATTAGCACTAACTGTAGCACTCAGATTATTGATTGGTGTTGGAGAAAAGCTGAACATTTGGTTCTGAAGCAGTTTCGTGTCCTCCACCTGCAAAAAGGTCTCTTGTCCCTTCTTAGTGAAAACTGGAATCTAAGTCATAAATAATAATAGAATTCTGCCAAAAAATATGTCTCAAAGGAGGGATATGTAACTAATTTCCTCTTCTGTGATGCACTGACTCACTAAACAGCTACCCTTGTGAATTCCAATTAGCAGCAATTCTTATTCTTTCTGGTCAGACTTTCAGGCAAGTCCAATATCTTCAGGATTCCTGTAGCCATTTCTGAGTGTGGCTTGAAGCACTCAGACACCCCCAGAGGCTCTCAGTAACCGAACGATCCATGACTGTCTCGCTTGGGCTTCTCCAGACTAACAGGGGACTTTGTGGCTCTCCTCAGGGAAGGTGCCTCTTGGCTGTGGAATAAACACAGTATGACAAGAAGGTACTTGAAGAAGGTGCTTTTTCCACTTTTACTAGAAGTGTTAACCTGTAAAGCTGTTACCAGTATATATAAACTCTAATTCTCTCTCTCACATATAACACACACACACACACACACACACACCTGATAGTCATGGAAAAAATCTTCAGTAAAAGATCAGAGCCAAGATGTTATGTATAGAACAAAAGGGGGAGGGGTGATCTTCCTGAAAGAGAGCTGACAGGCAATAACTGTAAGTTATTCCAAGAAAGCAAAGAAAGGCCCTGAAAAACTAAGGGAGTGGTTATGGATCTTGCTTTTGATCAGCAATTCATAACCCTTAAATTTTATACAGCCTCTTAAAGATCTCCTCCCTTTATCAGGAGTAAGTGTAATATTTTATGTATTTTTTTTCCTCAGACTCATTTTTGTATACTCTGGACACCGGGCCTTTATAGGAGGATATAATTTTTTCTCATTCTGGGCAACTAAGTTCCATAGCCAAGGATACTGAGACAAACCTTTAGTCAAGTGTAGAATGGGCATATTGTTTCTTTTCTCGTGAATGGAAGTGGTGTGGTAAATAGAAACCCACTTTTAGAAACGAGACTTAGGTCAACGGTACCTGTTTTCCTCAAAACAAATCCCACATCCCAAAGATGGCCTCCATCTTTTCAGTGAAGCTTATTCTTTCTTGGAACTTGCCTTTCAAAAGCTGGATTTGTATTTTATTCTTTCATCCACAATTGATACATATAGAGCACCTACTTTAGGCCAGGTCCTGCAGATATATTAGTTAGCTAGCCTCTGTCCTTATCTTCAAGAGCATACTGGGAAAATGGACAAGTGTTCCTAGTACATATTGTTGCCTAAAAAGCTACCTGACCTTAATGCTGAAACAAAATCAGTCATTTATTTTGCCTATAAATCTCTAATTTGGGTAGGGTACAGAGCATCAGCTCACCTCTGTTCCATGTCTTTTGGGGAAGTTCAAAGGCTGGGGACTGGTATCACCTGATGGCGGCAAGCTCACTAACCTGTCTGGAGGTTGATGCTGGCTGCGGGCTGACATCTTACCTGGGCTGTGGCTACAACACCTGCATGTGGCCTTCCTGCATAGTCTTTCTACTTCTTTACTGCATGGTGACTGGGGTCTAAGAATGAGAATCCCAAGAGAAGGCAGCAGGAACTGCATGGCCTTTTCGGACCTGGAGGACACAGCATCATTTCTGGTGCATTCTGTTCCTCCAGACAGTGACGATCACCAGGTCAGGTTCAGGGGGAGGGGGATTAGACTCCTCCTCTTCCCTGAACAGCTATCAATAGGCAGACATGTAAAACAACCACAAGAAAACAGTGACACGCAATGGGGACAGTGCTAAGTGGAAAGGACAAGCACTGAACCTAGGATCTACACGGAACTCCACGGTGGGGGCAGGAAAGGCTTCCTAAAAGAAATTACACATGATCTAATTCCGGACGAGTGAGTTGGGGTTCTTCAGGAGAATAGGGGCAGCATGGTGGTACGTGTAGAGGAAAGTAAGAAAGGATCAAGCAAGTTTACAGAAGTAATTTGGGAGAACTGGATGCAGAGTGTGAGAAAGAATGCTAAGATATGAGGTTGGAAAGGTGGCTATGGAAGACCTTGTAGAATGTAGATCGTTAGAGGGATCTGGGCTTTATCCTGCAGGCCAAGAGTCATGGAAGTCATTTTAAGCAGGAGTGACATGATCAGATTTGTGCTTTAATAAAACACTGAGGCTGCAGTGTAGAGAGCTTAGTATGGAGGGGGAGGGATATATTTATATCTCCCCAGATAAGAGATTAAATAAGTATTTTCTAGAGAAACTGGTCTATGCAGTTTGAGAGTTTCGAGGACCCCCACCCAAAAAAACCCAATTAACAACAAACAAACTAGTAATACCACCATTTGGAGCCCTCCAACACAATCCCTAGGGCTATGACTTTTGCATAAAACATGTATGTGCTTGCCTGTCCTTTAAGATGCACGTGAAAACCACTTCAAGTGTCAGAGCCCTGGAAAGAAGGAATTAGAAAGAAAAAGACCTTTCTTCCAGAGAAACTAAGACCCAAATGCTGCTGCAAGTTGTGTTAATTTTCTAAAGTTCCTGTGTCTGCAATCTGGGCTCTAGCCATTTAAATTCTGTACCTGCAAGTGCAGAATGTCTTTGCCTTCAGTCTGCTGTAAGATTTGAGTGATTATCTGAGGTTCAGGAGGCCCAAACGTTGAGCAATACTAGGCTCTGTGTATGAGTTTTATAAGTTTGATGTGTATTCAAGAAACTGTTGGTACTTGCAGGGCATGTAGCAGATGCAGTTGACGCCCTGCTCGTGTCCGCTCTGTCCAGCCATGCACACTGGCAGCTGCTGTAGACAGTTTCTAGAGCACCGACAGCTTCGCACTCTGAGCACCTGCAGCTTCTCTGCCTCAGGCCTTTCTTGGCACCTTGAGGAGCTTGCAAAAGCTCCAACAGGCTCAGCTCAGGAGTCTGGAATCGTCAGCCCCCTGGAGCAGGGGATAATTATTAACCAAAGGGAAAGGGAAGTCAGTGGGTAAATGCTCCGGTCTGCTTGTCCTCCAGTGGTGTGATGCTGAGCAGGGCTGACTGCTTTTGCATGACTTGAACTTGGGCTGACCTTGAGAGTGAGTGCCCCCTTAAATTTTGCTCCCTGGGCACCTCATTCAGTCTACCCTGGTCCTGGTTCTGATTTTGAGGCAAGTGCCTCACAGTTTCTGAGCCCCAGTAGCTCATAGTTAATAACCTACATTACTAACACACCCTTTACTGACATCTCTCCTTTTCTTGTCTCACTTTCCCGACTTTCTCACTGGTGCATCCCAGGATTGTCTTTCAAATGCTGTACTTACCCCCCTTCCTTCTCAGCTTCTATTTCTGAGGAAACTTAAGCTAAGCAGGCAGGCCCCTCCCCGCACCCCATAGATGCTTTATTAAAGTTTATGATATGATTCCTGTAGCTGCAAAGGCAGATCTTCTCTGAGATGGAGTTGGGATGCAGATGCTCTGATGCTCAGGGTGAGGCATTTACTTCCTTCTTTATACAGGTTGAAACACATACACATGGGCACCCTTTGATTTGGGGGTGATTAAGGAGGGCTGTGTAAGAGGTTGTTGTTCTTGGTGTTTCGTTTTGTTTTTGGTGGAGAGGCATCAGGGCTGGTATGAGGGGAGATAAAGACCATGGAAGGTCAGGAAGGCAAGCATGGTCTAGGTCAGCGGTCGCCAACCTTTCGGACCTCATGGACCATTAGTGGTCAGCGGACCACCGATTGGCAACCACTGGTCTAGCTAATCCCCTCAACCGTTTCCCTCACTTTGTCCTCAACGTTGGGAGCCCCTGTGGGAAGGGTGCCAGGGCAAGTAACAGAGTTTGTGTTTGTGAAAGAGACAGAAAGCTTAAGGTACACACAGACCTGCTTTGAGACCGAGGTGGTGCAAGGCAGCAACACAATGAGTGAGGCATGTCCCATGCTCTCCTTTCCCACCTTGGACCCAGCCCCAGCCCCAATCCCCAGTGCTCGCTCTGGGTCGGAGATGGGTCTGCAAAATGTGCAGAACTCAGTGGGGCATCAGGGAAGACCCAGGGCAGCTAAGACCCAGGGCAGGCCCGCGGATCTCTTGTAAGAGGCTGGTAGGCTGCAGACCATCCCTGAGCAGGATGAAACAGAAGACCCTGGGTGGGGAAGAGTTTGGGGCAGGGACCCATTCCTGAATGAGCAGGAAGAGGCACAGAGCTGACCAAGTTTAGGAGACTTGCTCATGTGACCCACTTTGTGCTCCCAGGCAGGTGAGACCTGGGCTATTTTCAGCTGTGTGATTGCTGTAAGCTTGCTGGCATCCACATGATTTCAACAACCAGCGCAGCAAAAAGCCTGGCATTGAATTAACCTGGGCTTTAGCTCTGTCACCAACAAGAACCTTGGACAAGTCACTTGACTTTTCTGTGCCTCAGGTTTTTTTCATCTTACAATGACCTCATTGGGCAAGACGAAAGCTGAGGTTCTTTTTAATGTTACGATAACCAGAGCTCTTTCTCTAGAAAGTATTGTTGGACACATGGAAGCCCAACAAATGTCCCCTTGGAGTTCTGAAGGTGGCCATGGTCTGGGGTCCTCTTTCTCTTAGGGTGCTCCCGGACAAAGTGCCAGACACTGCAGAGTTGAAGGGCAGGGTCAGTCACACAGTGTTCGCATGAGTGTCTGCTTTGGGGCTTTTTAAGAGACATCTCTTAAACAGATGTTTTCTTGTCCTCAAACCACCATACCTTTGTTGAGTTCTTGATCAGAAATTTAAGCAGGAAAGACAAAATTGTCAAACTGGCAACTCACTGCACCTGATTGTGGTTAGTTTGGAACAAACTCGAAAGTAGGTCTTGTAGCTGTCTGCTTATTTCCTGCCTGACCTCTGATTTCTCTCCGATGCTTTATACCTGACACCTTCTTATTATTTTACTCCCCACAGACTTGGCAGGATGCGGTTTCAGAAAGGTAAATGGAACACTTCCAGTGGAGGTGTTGCATCACGGTGGTCCCTGCTGTTGAGGGTAGAAAGTTTGTTTCCACAGTGCCAACCGTAATCTGGGAGCCCGGGCTTCGATTTCTCCAAGTCAGTGGCCCCTCCCGGCCCAGGCCATGCTCTGGGGGGACACAGTTTAGCTGGTTGTGAACTGTCCATTCATTTCTGATGAGCAACCTGGCTAGACAGTGATCACACAAGACCAACCTGACAATAGCAAATGGTGCTCTGCTTCAGAAGTGATTTTTAAGGACTGATGTTTCCGAGGGTGGAGGGAGTGGAGAGTGGGGAGGGTTCACCCATCGGGGCTATTGAAAGAAAACACAAATAATCTGGTGTAATCTGTGGGTCAATGGAAAACTACATGATGGGAAAGAAACGTAAAGCATATTAATAATTTCTGAATATGCCAGTACAATCTAATAACAATACTATATTTATTGAATGCTGACTACTTAGCTGTGTTCCAAGCACACATTATGCTATACACCTTAAACTTCTACAGTGCTCTATGTCCGTTATACCTCAGTAAAACAGAATGGAGGGGTTGGGGAATGAAAGAGCAGAGGGACTGCAGTGAATCTAAGCCTCTGGCATGGCTCTCTGTCCTTCCCCAGGTGGCCTGGCCAAACTTCTACCATTTATGCTGCCATCCCTCACTGAATAATGTTCTCAGACTCCATCCATCCGTCTTGGTTTGCTCAACTCCTATGCTTTTATGCCTTTACATTCCCTTCCTTGAAAGCTCTTCATGCATCAAAGTTTGGAGAAATCTTTTGGTTTTTAGACTCAGTGTGAACGTCAACTTCTCAGACCTTGCAGACTGGGTTCTTGCTCCTTTGTGCTTCCTTGTCCCTTGGCTCTTCCTACACCATAGCTTGTTTCAGGTAATACTGTAATAGCTCTGTCACTCTGTCACCTCACTAAGCTGTGAGCTCCTTCAAAGCATGGTAACACCTGGCACAGTGTGTGGCACATAGCTGGTCCTCCAGAAATGTTTACTGGAAAAAAAAATGCCTAAAGCAAGTGTTACCATCATGAGATAATTATGGGCATTCAGAGATTCTGCCTTCAAGCTATGTAAAGAACTTTTTTTTTCACTCTGATTATCTTAATCATTTTTCTCAATCCTTTCTCTTATTTTGACTTGTCTGCATAAGGTTGTTGACACGTTATACTATACATATTTGACTATTTGATGATGAGGTGATACTAACATGAATTAAACAACCGATCTAATGATGATGCTGTTGATGATAAACCATAAGTATAAGTCACGCCCTTATTTTCAGGGCCAATCATGAAACCCTGGGGGTTTGCAAAGGGCAGGGGGACTCAATTGTTTCCTTTCTGCGATCAGGCTGTTAATCTTTCCATGATAATAAGCAGCTCCCAGATGGGGGAGATGGGCAGCATTTCTAGGTGAACTCCCAGGTCCCACATACAACTCCCAGCCAGGTTAGAGTGTGTTTTCTTTAATCAGAATAAAGCAATCAGCGTTCACAGAGGATAATTAATATTTCTTATTAATATAACTAATAGTCCCCAAGATTCTATTTCTGCCCCTATTGATTGATATTCTTGAAAAGACAAAAAATTATAGGACAGAGTAGATCAGTGGTTGCCAAGGGTTTAGAAGTAGGGGGAAGAAATAGAACGAGGAAAATTTGGGGGCCATGAAACTGTTCTGTATCCTGATTATGGTGGTGGTAACCAATCTCTATATGTGTTGAGATTCAGAGACCTTTATACCAAAAGAAAAAAAAGTAAATTTCACTCTATGAAAATTGAAAAGAACAACAACAAAACCCTAGGCATTTTCATACCCTGTGTATACATTGGTGCCAAGAAAGTTAGCTATATATATATATCAAAATGCAAAGTATGTCTATTCTATTACTTAATAATACCAATTCTTAAAAAATCACTCATTCTAAGGAATCTTTGAGTATATGTGCAAAGATAGTATGAAGAGGTTGATGGTATACCTACTATGGTATTAGAAAGAGATACAAACTTCGCATCTCTCTATGAGGATTTGGTTTCAAGTGATGATACATATATGTACAATGGAATATTATACATGTATTTAAAATGACGTAAATCTATACTTGTTTACATGGAAAGTTGTCCATAATATATAGTGAAATAACAGTTTTACAAATAGCATACATGGCATGCGGTTGTTTTTAGAAATGGGAAGTATATGTCTACATACATATATTGATTTATAGAAAAAATTCTGGAAGAATGTACATCAGACACATTGACAGAAGTAATTTCTCAGTAGTGGGCTTTTCCTCTTTATACTTTTTCATACTCTTTTTAAAAATACCTTTGTTATAAAGTGAACATTTGACTATGAACATGTATTATTTCTATATTTTTTAAAAATTATTTTTAAAAACCATGCAAAGTTTGAAGGTTTGGGTTTTAGACCACACAAAAATTTTCTCAAGTCAATCATTATTCAAATGTCATGCACACCCCAAGAGTATCTTGCACAAATCTTATCTAATAAAAACATAATATTGAAATTGACCAATTTTTTGGGACGTGTAAGCCATGCCCACCAGCCAATTAGAGCGGCTGTATGCAAATTAACCCAGCCAAGATGGAGGCCGGCACTCACGGAGCTGAGTAAACAGGCAGCTTCCATTGCAGCAGGAGTAAAACTGTTTGCAGGCTGCTGGGTTTCTCCCGGCTCTAGGCAACAACATATTTGCAACATTGTCTTAATTATAGAAGCCTCAGAGTTGAACCAAACAGCAGTCCCGCCTGCGAATACTAAGGCAACATTGTCTCAATTATAGAAGCCAAGCAGACAGGAGGCTTCCTTACCTTTGTTACCTGCCTAGGCCTTGAATTAAAGGAACAGTGTATCAATTATACAAGATAAACAAACCCCTGAAACCTGCTTCCAGCTAGCCTTGCTGGGACATTGGGTCAATGGGAGCTGTGGGCAGCCTGAAAGACTGAAAACGCCCCTCAGCCCATCACCCAGGCTGGCCACACCCCATTGGGGTGAGGGATCCCACTGGGGGGCTTGGCCAGCCTGCAGACAGCCATCAGCCCCTCACCCAGGCTGTCCAGATACCCCAGTAGGGACCTGAACCCTGAAGAGACTGTGGCCAGTCAGCCCCTCACCCAGGCTGGCCAGGTACCCCAGTACGGACCCAAAACCTGAAGGGGCTGTGGGCAGCCTGAAAGTCTGAAAATGGCTCTCAGGCCCGCACCCAGGATGGTCACACCCCAATGGGGTGAGGGATCCCACTGGGGGGCTTGGCCAGCCTGCAAACAGCCATCAGCCCCTCACCCAGGCTGGCCAGGCACGCCAGCAGGTAGACATCCCCCGAGGGGTCCCAGACTTCGAGAGAGCACAGGCCGGGCTGAGGGATCTCTTGAGTGCACAAATTTTTGTGCACCGGGCCCTAGTACATTATAAAAAAGAGCATTTAGCTGTATATTTTTAGGACTGCTGACACCAGCAATATTATTTCCACTGTTTAACTTTTCACTTCCAATGTGTGTGGGTTTCTAACACTTCCTCATTTTTGAGGAGTTGTTTTTGATATTTAAAATGTAACTCTTGGGCCAAAGGAATATAACCTCAAGGTGTTTATAGGGTTAAAAAAATAAAAGAATATATCTTGTTTAGCGTAAATTATGATTCCATGCCTAGGTGATTGGGAGGATAAAATAGAAAGGTTATCTATTACTAAATTTAGAAATTATGTCCTGATAGATTTGATGGTTGATTTAAATATAACTTCTTGTCAAGCATCTGTTTTTAGAATCAAATTACTATGACTCTACAGTTTCCTTGAAGTCTCAGTCTCACATTTCTGTTTGCCTTTGCATGGGTTTAAGTAAACGAGAGTGTGAAACTGCAGTTAGTTTTCATTGTATCATATTTTATATGACACACTGGTAATTTCATAAAAATATGAGGTGACAAACTAATTGTCTGCAGAAGAAATAATTGCTATGATCTCATTGAATCTTAGGTCATTCACAATTCTCTCTCACACACTGGAGATTCATTTGGGAATGCTTTTGTCTTCCCAGCTGCCCACATGTGTTTCTGGTCCATCTCTTCTCCAGCTTTGCCTTCTTGCCCCCTCACCCCCAGTGGAGTGCTGCCTGTTTGTTAAATCTTGCTTCTTTTGTTTATCTCCAGGGTTTAAGTCAATAAACAAGGAGTCTTGGATCAAACGCTGGGCTCTTACGGGTTTGGATATATTCCTTGGTCTCCTTTTTAGTTACCATAAGAGAGTGTTGCTTCTGACCCCTCTGACTCTTCCCTGCTGGTTTTACTTGGCCTTTGATACCAGTGAAGGGTGACTTTTTGAGGACTTAGTATTTCTTTTATTAGTGTTGGTAATGCCTTTTGTTGCTTTGTGACTCAACTTGTGTTCGGTTCCAATCATAATGGCATGCCTTTAAAAAAAATCAAAAGTAGGCCCTAGCCGGTTTGCCCCAGTAGATAGAGTGTTGGCCTGTGGACCAAAGGGTCCTGGTTCAATTCTGGTCAACGACACCTTCCTTGGTTGTAGGCTCCTCCCAGGCCTTAGCCCTGGTCAGAGCTTGTGCAAGAGGCAACCAATCCATGTGTTTCTTTCACATCAATGTTTCTCTCTGTCTTTCCTTCTCTGTTCCACTCTCCCTAAAAATCAATGGAAAAATATCCTTGGGTGAGGATTAACAACAACAAAGCAAACCAGCAAAAGTAGGAACTCAGGGTTACTATCTTTAAGGAAAGAGGCAATTCTTATGAGTGCAGAGATGAGAGAGTTCAGCTGTATCATAAAAGGACTCTCAGCTAGGTTTAAATCTCACTAACATTTAGGTAAGTCAGGCTGTCTACAAAAAACAGGTATTTGTGGAGACTGGGACAAAATGCAAATGGCATATTTCATCTGAAGAGAATTTCTTTTTTATGCCAGAAATAGGCCTCCTGTGGTCAGGTCCCCCCATCTTTCCAATAGAAGCAAGAAGTAAAGATTTTTGTGTGGTATTTCCAATATTGTCAACTATTTCAAATAAAATTCCAATATACTTTAACCCAAACGATGAGTCAAGAGAGCTGGATGCGACCATGGGCTGCCAGTGTGCAAATTCTGATAAAAACTGAAGAGCATAAACATTGGAGTCCAAAAGCAGGGGACGGTGAAGGCTGTTCCAGGGTCAGGGCATAATTCCTGTGGTGAACGCTGAGGCGCGTATTCAGTGGTATTGCTTGTGCAAGTGACAGAGCAACTGGTTGTAAGAATTAGAGCCCCACCAGCCTTTCTAGCTCTCTGAGGAAGCCCCCAGGGCTCGTAGGCAATTCTGGGGAAGGGAAATCTCATGAAAGAGATATTGGACTTCTAATAGACAAGTGAGGATTTGAGTAGTTAAATAAAAGATTAAAAAGAGAGATGGTCATAATTTGTATTTGAACTCCAAGTTGATGAAGTAGTTATATTGGCTAAATCAAATTGAAAATATCAATTTAAAAATCTACAAATTGGACTTTTGGAAAGAAGCCATATTTATTATTATTGGGCATTGAGGAACAGTTATATTATTGTTTTGGGGTAGTAATAGTAACGCTAACAAATTGTAATAACAATAGCTGTCATTTGTGGAGCATTTATTATATGTGAGGCACAGTACAAGCACTTCACATGTACTAATTCATTTAATACTCACAAGGTAGATTCCACTATTATCTCCATTTGATAGATGAGTAAACTGAGGTTTAGAGAGGTGAGGTGACATGTCCAAGGACACATAGCTATGTTACATAAATAAGAAATTTTCACTTACCAGTGGACCCTAGGATTGGTTTAAAATGAAAGATCATTTTATTTTTTAAGTTTATAAACTTACCCGAAAGTTCTGGTTGTCTTAATCATTTTCATCTCTCCACATTCTCTTCTGTTTTTCATTACTGTGTATACATTCTTCTAAAATATGTTAGGGTTTACTGTTTCCATGTGGTAATTTATGGTTTGCCTTTCTGCAGTTGTAAATTACCTCCTCCCACTGCTTATCTACAAACTTTGTTCTGAATGCCATTTTTTCTTAGCTAAAAAAAATAGCATATGTTTATCCCAGAAATTTTGAAAATACAGATGCATAAAAATATGCTTTGAATCCCACCATCCAAAAAAAAAAAAAGCTGTTAACTTTAGATGGTATTCTTTTCATTCTTTCCTATGCATATACATTCATTTACAAAGAGTAGAAGTATACTACTAATTATTTTTACCAAATAGAAATCATATATACACATTACTACAGCTTTGCTTTTTAATTAACATTTATCATAAGCAGCTTCCCATATCACTACCTTTAAAAATATTATTTTTATTTTCAATGACCACATAGAATTTTGTCCTGTGAATTTATCAGTTTACTTTAGGATTTTCATGCTGTTTGATGATTAATTATTTTTCAAATGTTCACTTTTGCAGATAACATAGTGACACACATTTTGAACATAAATCGTTGACCACGTGGTCTTGTATCTTTCCTTCGCATAAAGTCCTCCAGGTAAAACGAGGGGGCCAAAGCCTCTTAATGCATATTGCTGAGTTGCCCGGCAGAATGTTTGGGCTAATTCACATACCACTGGCACCCTCAGTTTTTGTTATCTTCATTATCATTTCCCTCTTCCTTTTACCTCCAATTTTACTTCCTTAGATGTCTTAGGACTAGACCCTCACTTTAGCTTTCTTCTCCCTTCCTAGTAGTGTGTCTGGGGCGGCCCACTCCCAGTGGTAAGTAGACAGATGTAGGGACTTCCTTCTGAGCTGTGCTGGGTAGTGGAGTCAATCCAGAGGAAATCAGCATTAGCTCAGCCTCTGGGAATGGAACCCATTCTCCGCCAATGTACATACTCAGGGGTGATTCTGCACGTGTCGGTTTCTGGGACACGTGTCCAGCTAAGAAATTGCTCAGATTTCACTGGACATCAGTCACGGGGGGTATGGCAACAAAGAAGGGAAATAAAGGCCTGCTTCCATGGTGTGGTCACAGGGCAGCATCTGGGCAGTTAGTCTTTGCGGAGGCAATTCATTCCGTGTAGACACAATGCAGAAGCCATGAAGGGTACTGATAGAAGGACAGGGCAAAGACCCGATACAAGATCCCTGCGGGGAACCACAAAGGAAGACCATGCTACTCTGAAGGAATCGTCCCTAAAGTGCTAAGGAGAAAAAGAGAGGCTCAGGGCCTAAGAAAAAAGGGAAATCTGGAACATTTTCTAGGATTTCCCTCCTCTCTCTCCCCCCCCCCCCCTCTCTCTCCCTCTCCCTCTCTCCCTCTTTCTCTCTTATCCCTTCCTCTCTTATTAATATGTTGGAGAGAAGGAAAGCTCCTGGCTAAGAAACAAAACAATCCCTCATCCCAGAAATCACAGCCAGGAATATGAACTCTTAACAAGTGTCAAAAAGTACTCTGAATAAGGAGAGAAGAATGCAGATACATCACTTCTGTTCTAAGAAATGCTTGGTTCTAAGAAATAATAAGTCCAATTATTTTCTTTTCAAACTTCCATTTATTGTCATACTTACTAATGGATCTGAGCTGAGAGTATTATTTGTCTATTAATTTGAGTAGCTAAAAAATCTGTAATATTTCTCTCTCTCTCTCTCTCTCTCTCTCTCTCTCTCTCTCTCTCTCTCTCTCTCTCTCTCTCTTCTCTCTCCTTCTCTCCCTCTCTCTCACCTACCTTCTATCCCATACTTTCCATCTAATGGGGGAAGTAGTTTCTATATCCTTTGTCTTCTCTGTCCCTTTGCCTCCTGCTTCTAGAGTATTAAAATACTGCATTAGTTATTTAATCCCATCCATCTCTTTCAGTACGCACTTAAACAGGAGGACAGGGTGGAGATGAGAAGGATTTCCAAGCAATGGGAAACTATAGGAGCAGAGACATAGAAAGTTTGTGGAAGGGGGGCTGGGTAGAGATGAGAGAGGGAAGCAGGGCCTACAGTTAGTCTTCAAAGGCCTCCAAATGTCATATTTGCAAATCTTTGTAGATTTTTTTAAGGAACTTTGAGGAACCATTTCTTTTTTTTCTTCCCTTTAAATATATTTTTTTATTGTTTATAGTATTACAGATATCTCCCATTCTCTCTCTCCTCCCCCCGCCCCCGCCCCGCCAGCCCTGAACCATTTCTTTGTAAGCAATAGAAAATAATAGAAAGCTTTGAGGAGAAAAAAGAATTGATTAGTTTTGGAGTGTGTGTTGGTTTGCTTAGCTTCCTTTTCTCACCTCCGCCCCCAACCCCTACAAGCAAAAATCGCTCCAGTATGCAGGGAAGATAAACAGGAAAGGGAAGAAATGAAAAGCAGGCAGAAACAGCAGTCTGGAGGTTACTGCAATACAGAAGCTGAGGCATTTGGTTTGGGCTTAGGTAGAAGTGGGTGGGGGGAGGGGAGGGATGGTGGCAGACATGAAGGGCCAGATTTAAGAGATATCGACCTGACTTTGGTGCTTTTAGAATGAGAAGAGAAGGACAGGGACAGAGAGATGAAAAACTAAGCAACTATGACTATGATTTCCCCTCGTCGGTGTGTGGATGATGATGTCATTAAGTGAAATAAAAACTAAAATGCAGGTGGAGGAGGGAGATTTAAAGGGAAGATTTAAAAATCAACTTGCCGTTTTTTTGCAGAATGTCCCCTTCAGTGTTGTGCTGGTAAATGTCAACAATTGGCTCTCTGAACAAGGAAAAGGAAGGGAGGTCCTGACTGTGTCCATTTCCAACGAGGTAAAGATCCCCACCACCGTCAGATTTTAAAGTAGCCCAGGGGCAGGCACTTACTGCAGAGGTGGGAAGAGATACACACATTCAACTCTTCTGAGCTGGGCTGAGCCAGACTCTAGCACACGGCTGGTGCAGCTGGATCCTCTGTGTGCTTCTAGGAGTTCAGCAGGAGGTGAGAGCTGGTGATGCAGGGTTTAAGTGGGGCCATGGGAGTGCAGCACATAGAAATAAAAGGGAAACCAGTATCGGGGGACATATGTATATAAGGAAAGAGGAGTCAGGAAAAGAAGTTCACCGAGAGACAGGAGAGGTGAGAGCCAGATTCAGGCAACAGGCGAACTAGTTTCAGGAAGGAAGGTGTGGTCAAGAGTGTCAGATACCAGAGATCAGGTGGCCTAGGCACTTAAAGGAGGTCATCAGCGTATGAATTAAGCAGGTCTTTTTTTTTTTAATGATTAAAAAAAAAGGGGGCTGGAGAGGAAATGAATGGAGGGAGTAGAGAGGAAGTCTTTCCAGCAGTTTGGCTCATAAGGGAAGGAAAGCGTGCAGGGAGGCAGGTTGGAAGGATGGCTTAAAGAAAGAGTTATAATTCACCAATGAACTAGTAGTTCAGGGGACTCTCTCAAAAATACGTCTATAGTCCAGACGATGTTGATTCTAATGACAAGCAGAACAAACATCTTACTCAAGTCCAGAAGCAGTAATGGTTTTGAATCTTGCTTACATTCAAAATGGGAGTCACATCAATACAGAAGGCGTTGCATTGGTCCAATTAAATTGACTTTGTAGGTATTAAGAGCCTATGTGATATGTGGTTTACTCCACAAGTAATGGTGATTCCTCATTTTTTAAACTTTGAACATCAATTGCTTGATGATACATTTATGTGTCTAACCATGTATTGGAGTTAAGCTGACTTAAATATGAACTGTAGGTGCTTTTACTAGTATTCTGCCTTATATGAAACAAGGATTAGCTATTGTTTTTTATTTTATTTTGAGGCACCTCTCATTCTCTAGGAATGCTCAAAAAATCCTACAATTAACTCTTTTTAATTGTAACAAATTCAACTTGACATTGTTTTTTAGAATATTTGCTTTATTCTTCACTGACTTCCTGTAATGCTCTATTCTTTACAGAGTTTCAGGAACCAAACAGAATACATACCAACCAAAATTACATGTGTGGTGAATAGCATTTATATTTTAAACAAGGTGTATATGTACATTTATTTATGTAGATAACAGTTATTATATATCAAAGCAATCTCCAAGAAAGCCTTTTAGGTAATCCTTGATTTAAAGGTCTCAATGGCATGATAAATCATGCTTCTCTGTAGCTCCATGACTTCTAACAAGAACTTCAAGGTCACAGCTGCCTGAAGGGTCATTCTGTGATTAGAAAATGCCAGGGTCATCTCTGAACAGAACCCCACCCACCTGGGCTACATTTACAGAATCAGCTTCTCCAGAGCAACAAACAGCAACAAAGAAGGGTCTTTCTTACTTATTTGGAAAGGGTCGTGTGGGGTGGAGACTTGGAGTTTTGGCGTTGGCGTTAGCAGGAATCTAAAGAGCTGGAGGAAAGTTCATGAAAGCATACTCAGGAACAAATCAACCTCTGGCATTCAAGGGAGAGAATTCACACTTGGAAACTTTCTCAAGGGACACATTCTCTTAGTTCTGACTTTTGGAAGTCAGTATTTTTGTCATATGAATCTGTCACACTTGCGAAGTAGGGGCTGGTATCATCAGACTTATGTCCCTGTACCACCTGGCCAAATCGTGTAGCCTCATGGGAAGCTTGGGCTCTTTTATTGGTAGAAATCAATGAGATTCATAAATAGCTTTCCAACAGTACAGTGTGTGCATATATGCGACGAAGAGGTGACATTGCAGATTGTTCTTAGTTAAAAATGATCAAATTTGGCTCTGAGGCTCTTGACTTGTGTATTTAGAGTCAATGGCTGTCCTCTCTCTGGGGCTTTCATCTTCCTCTTGGGCTCACCTTCTTTCTCCAGCATCTTATCTTCGTGTCATTTGTGTAGGATTACTGTTGCTCAATCCCCGGTAGAGCAACCTAAGGCATTACTCTTAGTGAGGGTGTTCTTGGGAACCATAGCCTTCAAAATCCCAAAAGGAGTAAGTTGGTGGTGGGATTTTTACGCACTGTGATCAGTGGGTGGGCACAGTGCAGGGAATGGAGAATCAGGGAGACCTGGTCCCTCTCCCCAAATCACACTTGAAATGGTAACACCTCCTCCAGGAGCTTTTCTTTATATCTAGAGGGTCAGAGAGATCGCTTTTTTTTTCTTTTTAAAATTTTTATTTCAGAGAGGAAGGGAGAGGGAGAGATAGAAACATCAATGATGAGAGAGAATCATTGATCAGCTGCCTCCTGCACGCACCCCCCCCATGGCAATTCCAGCCTGAAACTCAGACGTGTGCCAGATCTGTAATTGAACCGAACTGTGACCTTCTGATTCATAGTTCGATGCTCAACCATTTAGCCCCTGTGGCTGGGCCAGAGAGATTGCTTTTACCTTTTGCTAGACCTGGAGTTTTAAGAGTTTGGCCTGATGGCGGGTACCTGAAAATGACATTAGTAGTCACCTAATAACATCCTCTTTGTTTAAAATACCATTCTTTCAAGGAGCTTAAGTAAACAAAATTCATTTTCAGAAAACCCCGGCGAGGCAGGGAGAGAATACATATTTTCTCCATTTTACAGATGAAGAAAGGGAGGCAGAAAGTTGTGGATCATGTGGTTCAGTCAAATGTGACCTCAGAACCTAGTCTCTTGGCCAGGGCAAGAGGGCCCTCTCTCCTGCACCCTGAGCTTCCGAAGGCTGGGCTCTGGTCCTTCACAAAGTCCATCCCTTCCTGAGTGTCAGCAGCCCACAGCGCCACGGGGCCATGACGCCAGAGTTTTGGAACCCCAGATTTCCGTGACCTTAAAGTCACAAAGTGCACTTCCCAGGGTCTGCATGGGCTCAAGTTGTGGCCTGACTGACTGTATGCATGGGGGAAGCGTGGGCAGCGGGCAGTCCACATGCATATACTGCAGGTTCTACTGGAATATGACGGAGCTGGAAGTGGGAAGAGAAGGGGTCCGGGGCAGGCTCTCCCATTCCACATTCCCGCCAAAACTCAGATCAAACTGGGAGGAGCCTGAATATGAACCTGCCCTTCCAGGTTGCTTCTAAGGTTTGACTTATGACTTAAATATTTAGACATACGTATGTGGGCCTCCACTTGAAATCTTGCCTCTGCCCCTCCAATGTTACAGGCGGCAATGTTGCTCTTGACTGTTAAAAGCCAGAGTTAGAGGAAGAAGTTGGCGATCTGGGATGGTTATATAATTTTACACAAATGGGAGTCTCTAGCTGCACTTTGCGAATCTACAGAAGCCAAACTACAAGCCTTGTGTGTTTATCTCCGGGAGCAGACCCATACATTGAAAATAAAAAGGGGCTGGTCCCCATGGCTCTGTCCTGTGGGCTTCCTTCCTCCCCCAGTTTATGAAGAGAAGGAGCAAGACCTCCTTTTCATTGGCCCTTCCGGTGACCTGGGAATCCCAAAGGCAACAGGTTGCCTATTGAATATCAAAGTCAGGGTTTGTGGTAGAAAAAAATACAACCACCAGTCAATTCCAGAGGACTGTCCGTCTTCCCCCCCACTCTATGCATTTGAAAGGAAGAAAGACTGAAGGGTTGTTGTCTGCCTCCCGTTCCCAATCGCTGAGTACAGTAAGAGGGGAAAAGCTGTGTAGAGAAGCCATGCCCTCTGGGAACCAGAGAGACTGCCTCCGGAGCAGTCCCCAGCCCCGCACTCCGGCTGGCCCTAGGCTGCCAGGCTCTGGCGGGGCCGGGGCGCAGACCGGGGACCTGGCAACGCCTGCAGCACCCCCAGTGTCGCGCTTTCGGCCCGCAGCCTTGCGGGGAGCTGCGGGACATCGCCCGTTTAAGGGGCGGGGCGCGGCTCCACGTGCTTTCTGCTGAGTGACTGAGCCACAAAAACAGAGGCCGGGGGAAGAGGGCGGGGAGGGAGGAGAGAACAGGCTTTGACCGATAGTAACCTCCGCGCTCGGCGCAGCCGAATCTATAAAAGGAACTAGTCGCGGCACAAGCCGGGTAATTCCGAGGGAGACTGAGTGGGGCCGGGACCGCCGAGAGGAGCCGCCACATCTCTCCCCGAGCGCGGGTGGGCAAGGCGGGGGTCGCCGCAGCACCAGGGCCCCCCCAGAGCCCATCTCTCGGGGCGCTCTGCTCCCTTTTCTTTCTGCCTCCCCCCCCCCCCCCTTCTCCGGAAGGGTTTTTCAGGGAGTGGGGAAGAGAGGCGAAGACACAAAAGTGGAAAACAGGTAAGAGGGTCTGCAGGGACTTAGGCGTTGTTGTTCTGTTTCGGGGCGAGGAGGCTTTGGGATGCGCTAGGATTTGGGGACTTTGGTCCGGACCCCCACAGCCCCTCCTCTTGCATTGAAATGGTGCGGGGGTAGCGTCAATGTGGGGATGCCGTTCTGGGACGGGCTGTGGCGACCCGAAGACGCGGCGCTGCTGCTCTCCGGGCTCGCCCTGTGCTGAGCCCGGGGAGCATCTCTAGGCTTGGAGACCCGGGCGCAGTACCTCGGGGCAGGGGGTTGGGGAGCTCCTGGTCCTGTTGGGGGCACCGCTGCCAGAGCGGGGAAAGTGACGGGTCCTGCATCCAGTGCCTCCCTTTGTTTGGAAGTGCCCGGGCCGGCTAGAAACGCCTCTGGGTGCGGGTCGGCGGGCGCCCACCAGGATGAATGCCAAGCTGGTCTGAATGGGGCTCCGACCCGGGGGTCCGCCCCGTGCGCCCTCAGACGGGATGGCGCGTTCTGGTTCCCGAAGAACCTGCCTGGGAGGCGTCCCAAACGGGGTCTGTGGTTGAATTGCTCACTTTGTTTGACTTGGGGGTCCTGCTCACAGTCTCATTGCGCTCACCAGAGCGGGTGTCGCTGGCGCAGCGGGACGAGCTTTATTATTAAAAAAAAAAACAACAACAAAAAACACCAGAAGATTTAGAAGGAGAGCCTGCATAACCCTGGAGCTGAGGTGCCCCCCACCCCCCGCGATCTTTCTCCTTTTGCTGCTAGTCTCTTGGGGCAGCCTAAGACCGGGCTTGGATGGAGAAGCTGGGGCGAGATGGTGCTGAGGAATGACCGACAGTAACCCCGGCGGGCGGTGCAGAACTGGGAGCTGCGCGCCTGGGCTGGGCTGCGCGGTGGGGGTGGGGGTGGGGAGCGCTGGGCTCGGGCGCGGGTGGCCCCGGGGGACCGGCCGCAGCGCCTCCTGGCCTGGTGGCCAGGGAAGTGGCCCTGTGGCTGGAGTGGGGCCGGGCCCTGCCAGGCGTTGTTGCTAGTGGGCTCCAGCTGAGATCCCGTGAAGAAGGAAACCCTGGGGTTCAGATGAAAGCCCTCTTGGTTGTTTTTTGTTAGAATGCTTCCTGCCTCCCAGACCTTGGTAATTCAGAAGGTTCTTGCGGCGTGGGCCTGTGCCAGGGTTGTGTGTAGGTGCCTTTTTTTTTTTCCGGCAGTTATTAGACAAAAGGAAATAAACAAGGTTTTTTTTTTTACCCTTGTCTTTTGCATCATTTTAAATCCAAGGCTTTTCAGTTGACACCTCACAAACTGAGAGGATGGTATATACATTCATGCAATAGAGGACAAATTTGATATTTAAAAAAAAACTTGCTTGTTGATGAAAATCAAGTCATTTTCTAAGGCCGGATCCCCCCCTCCCCCACCCCCTCCATCTCCAGAAGGACCACCTCCCAAAATTTTCCAACTTCAGAAGCCAAGTTTCGCTGGTTCTTTTAACAGTAGTTGGGGGACCCCAAACCCAAGTTTTGATCTTGTTTTCAGACAAAACTTAAATCTCAACTAAAAAAAAAGTGTTTATTTTCTCATCTCTTTTATTGCAGCCCGTTTTTCTCATACCTGCCACAAAAATAACGGAGACTTCTTTCTGTTGTTCATATCGTTGTGTTGAGACACTTCCCGCAAATCAAAGAAAACGTGAAAGCACAGGAAATGTCTGGAGTAGAGCCTCTTCAGAGAGTATACTCATTTCCAAGTACAAGGTTTCCAAAGTCAGCCCCTCCCCCAGATGCTCTTATCGAGCATTAGCACAATTCACGATGGAGAATTTGGAAAACCTCAGCCACTCAGAGCAAATCGGTATCTACCTGAGCAAAAACAGTACAATCAGAGTGACCAGCCTTCTCGATGGCCGCAGTCCACAATGTAGTCAGAGTAATTCATGGGCCCCCTTGCACGCATAAGCCTGACATATTTGTAAAGGAGACACCAGTGACAATGTGGGTCTCCCCTCCAGATGAGCACTTGAAATCCTAACCCTGACAAGTATTTTGATTTACATATAAATTAGAGGCCCGTAATGGACACGGCACATTTTGACTTAGGGCCTGGTTACAGTTCATGCGAGACTGTGATTAGGCTAGGATTGGGTGATGAGGGTTGGATTGTCTTAAACCTTTGCTCTAGGAAGCCTCAGTGTTTACATCGTTAAAAATTAATGCAACCGAGTGAAGCAGCGGCACAGCTTTTTATCTTCTGTGGTATTTACCTTATATGGAGAGAAGTTGGCTTATTTTTCCAGTTAAATTTTTTTAGGGATCTTCCCTCCCATAAAGCAAGTTGCTTGTGCTATATAGTGATTACAAATGGTTAATATGTACATGATTTCAACTGTTAGCTCCTGAAATAGTTAAATGGACATTGTCTTAGACTCCTTAATTATGAACCTTTTGGGTATCTAGAAAATACCAATAGACGTGTGGTATTTTTCTACAATACTCTCACATTCAGATACATTTTTATTTACTACTGGCTACTTAAAGAAATAATGCATGTATAGTGCCCCTTCTGGTCAATAGCTCCAGCATCAACTTTTAAATGATTTTTCTGAAAATTTGTTTTACTTAGCTCTTCTGGGAAAGAGCCTATATTAAAAATTGAGACCCTCCTTCATATCTGCATGTAGTGATAGTCATAAATGCTAAAGTTATTGCAATGTTTATTTAATAGACATATAAATAGCACTGTGTGCCAAGTACTGTCCCAAATGCTTTTCAAACACTAATCTAACCTTTATAACAAACTGACTTATCATTCCTGTTTTATAGCTTAAGAAACGGAGAGGTTAACTTACTTGACCCTGACCACACATTTTGCAAGTGGCAAACCTAAGATTTGAACCTGACCAGTGAGCTCAAGTTCTTTAACTCTCACACTAAGCAGTGAGGTCGTCCAGTTTTGGCTGTTGCTGGTAGAGGACTTTCCAAGGATGCTCACTGTATTCTGGTATGTTCATCTGCTAAGTCCTTATCAGAATCTACAGCCTGTGTCATATTTCTCTTAGTTCTGGGTGGGCCAGCTGAATTCTCTTCAGCTTGTTGGGACATTGGTTGCATAGGGATTGCAACACCATAGGGAAAGAACAGACAAGATTTGCTCAACTCCAATTATTGGTTTAAAATGAAAAGTGAGCTATTGCTTCAGTTAAATATTTGTGAGCAGGTATATGATCTCAAAATCTTTCCTTGTGCAATACACAGAAAATGGAATGGCAGAGTATTTGGTTGTAAAAGTATAAGGAGCAGACCTGGCTAGGGTGGCTCAGTTGGTTGAGGGGCGTCCTGTGCACCAAAAAGTTGCATGTTTGATTCCGGATCAGCGCACATATCTGGTTTGTGGGTTTGAACCCTGGTCGGGGTGCATATGGAAGGCAACTGATCAGCTTCTCTCTCTCTCTCTCTCTCTCTCTCTCTCTCTCTCTCTCTCTCTCTGTTTAAGAACAAAAGAAAAAGGGATTTTTAAAAATTGCTTGTAATACAATAAGATTCCTGCCTCTTGTATCTTTAATTGTGTTGTGGGCCATTGAAATAAGCTATTTCTCTGTTACTGCCATTACTGTCTAAGAACCAAATTTAGCCTTTTCTTAAGACGTTTGTTTCTGAAAGTAAATATAATTTCAAAGTCTACTTTATAAAAGTGAAAATAGGATGGGAAATGGTGTAGCCAGTTAGAAATAAATACTTAGGAAGCATTTCTTCTTGTTCAAAACATTTATAGTGTTGATTTATTGTGTGACAGATGTTTTAAGCATTTTATGTGTGATAATTCAGTTCACTCTCATGAGACAACACAGAAGGTGGGCACTGTGTTACCTTCCTTTTACAAACTGAGGTATGGACGGGTTTGGTAGCCTGATCATAGAGATGGTTGGTAGTGGAGCTGAGGTTTGCATCCCACTCAATTTGGCTCCCATGAATTTATCAAGATCAGGGTAGGGACCTGTTACAATTTCAAAGCCTGACAATTGAAGTTTGGACAAGAGGCAAAGAGTAATTTCTCTTTTCATTGGATATTTTCACCTGAAAATAGTTCCCTGCCTAGGTAACCAGCATAGGTGCTGATAGAGAGGTACATTTTCAAAGTATTTGAAGGCAGAGAATGAAAATCTCCTATGTAAAATTGTTTTCAGACATAGCCTTCTGTTACTGTACCTTGAGATGATAAACTGTATTACAGTGTTTAGAATGAAAATACATGAGACTGGGATTCTAAAACAAAATAAACTTTGAGATCCTGTCTCTTTTTCATTTTGAAAACCTACTTTAAGATCTGATTTAAATGCCCATCCTTCCCATAAACTCTCACGGATTCACTCCTTGCCAACAGAGTTAAAATGAACCTATTTCCTTTTCTTTTACTCCCATAAGTTTGGGTTATAGCACTGTTTATACCATGTATTTGTGTTTTTTTAAATATATATTTTGTTGATTTTTTACAGAGAGGAAAGGAGAGGGATAGAGAGAAACATGGATCAGCTGCCTCCTGCACACTCCCTACTGGGATGTGTCCGCAACCAAGGTACATGCCCTTGACTGGAATCGAACCTGGGACCCTTCAGTCCATAGGCTGACGCTCTATCCACTGAGCCAAACCAGTCAGGGCTTAATTGTGTTTTGATATAATTAACATTTGTCTTCCTTTTGAGAGTATACTTCTCCAGAGGAGGCCTTTGGTTCATTCTTCCCAGTACTTAATTCAACCCTTTTGATATGGGATATGGAAGATGTTCAATAAATGCTGACTTGAAAGAGTCAAAGAGAATGGGGAACTAATGTTTGTTTTCTATATTGTAAAGGAATTAAAATGAAGGGAGAATTATAGAAAAACATTAGAAATAAAATTGTTGGAGAAATAACTGTAGTTAAGGTTAGGTTTATGATTGAGAAATGTTTGTGCATACTTAAATTATCTAGGCCCGCTAACTGTCAGAACAAATAATTCTGATTCCATTCAGTTTCATTTCTCTTTTTGAGGTAGCTGTGATTTGAGATACTTTCACATTCATGTACTCTGATTTTCACATTAATTTATTTTTAAAATAAGAATGAGATAATTCGCAAAGTAATTTAGAATTTAAATACTTTTTAAAAACCAAAATAACCTTTATGTATAGGACCTTTTATTCATCCTCTCTCTCCCTCTCACTATACTTCTCTCTTCTCTCTCACTCTCTCACTCTGTGTGTGTGTGTGTGTTGAAAACTCTGCAGCATTTTCTGTGCCAAATCCAACTTCCAAGAAGCACCTGGAAGTTAAAGCATTTTATCTGGCTAGTCTAGAAGTCAACATATTTTATGATAACTGTATTTTGTTTGGGACATTTCCTAGGAAGAAATATATATATATATATATATTTCAGTCAATGGTTATATTTAATAAGTGAGAATTTTTTATTCCCTTGAGAATCTGATGAAAGTTATACATAGGCCTGTACACTCCAAATTTTACATTTAATTACATATACCTGCAATCTTACATATAATTATATTTTGCATATAACTCCAATAACCTGCAAAGGAGCTATGTGACCTTGGGCAAGTTATTTTACTGTTTTGAGATTTAGGTTCTTGGTTTTTAAAATAAAAGAGGCTGAAGTACTTGGATTTTAGGGATCCATCCCTTCAGACTTCTACATCCTCTGACTCTAGGTCTGCACTTAGGAAAAGGGAAGCTGATCCTTTGAGTGGAGGTGCCCAGAGTTGTGGCTTGAGGGACATTAGTGTAACAGGTTTTGAAAGATAGAAGGGAAACATCCAGGGAATGCATAAAAGTATTTCCCATGAGAATAATGACGGAAGAAAGGAAGATGATGGGAGGAGAGGAAGAAGGAAAGAAAGTGGTTGAAATTGCCTATTTGTATGCATTAAGTAGACGAAGACTTGAGTCATAGGACCAGAAGGAAATTTTCCTCTGAAATACAAAGGAAGGAGTTTGTTCATCTCAATAAATTTCAATAGAACAAACATGGAATAGTGAGACAGAGAGAGACATTGTCCTTACCCCCAACTCACCATTTGGAGAGTCTCTCTGGAATAAACTGTTCATTTGGGCTCTCCCTCCTGGACATCCCCATTTTGGGTATATGTTTTACTTCTTAAACTTACATTGCAGCCGTGTTAAGCCAAAGTGTGATAAAAAGAAAAGCTGACTCCTAAGACTCATTCATCCTCCAAGAAAGGAGTGTTAATGTTCAAACTAGAGAATTAGATGAACCTTATAAGGGTATTTCTAAATATCTGACTCATTGAAGGTAGCTTTTTAAAGCATTGTCATGAATTTGTTGTTTCAGAAATTATAATATATTAGGAAAAAGAGGAGCAAGGCTGGGGGGAGGGGCATGGGAAGAGAAAGGAGCTGCTAAGTTGTTTGGGTTTCATATCCTTATCTACACTTGCTTTGCAGAATTCCTATAGGATGCCAGATTGGGAATACTTGGTTTTGCCAAGAATCAAACCAAGCTGGAAAGAAAACAAATCTGCAAGGGTATGGCAGCTTGAAATGGATCGGCTCTGCTATTTAAATGATACACATTTGACATAAAGGGAACAGTGATGGTGGGAGCAGCCTTCCTGGGAAAAGCAAAGAGAAAGTGAATACTCAGACTAATGAGTGTAGATTGACTTGTAGACCTTTCGTCCACTCCCAGAGGTAGGTCCTTGTGATGGAGGTGGCAGTTTATCTTTGCTGTGGTGAGGTGTGATCTCTGGTATTGGAACAGGAGGGAAGAGGAAGATAGAGTATTTAAAATAAACATAATATACGTATCAAATACATAGATTAAATGTGTTAATGTACAAAAAATACCATTGAATTAAAATTCATTCTGTTCAGCAAATATTTCTCAAGCACTATATAAAGTACCAGGTGCTGAGCAAATGTCAAGACTTTAAGGATCTGCCACCATAAAGACCTTTAGCTTGGCATTCAAGGCTCTTTGAAATAAGACTCTGACCATTTTTGACCGCTTTGCCCGGGATTGTGCGGCATACTGGAGGGAACTGCACCTGGTTTTCTCACCATTGATTAACACGTAGTATGGCTCAGTAAGTATTTAACGAATCCTCCCTCTGTAGGTTTTCTCTGACTTCTACCTCAAGAACACCTCCCTGGCTTCTCGTTGTTCTGGAAACTCACATCCTCCTCAGTGGTTGCTTCTGTTTGCACCGTGCCTTCTACTCGTGCTCCTCACTGGCTGACGTTGTACCCATCAAGCGTGGGTAGACGGGAGCCCAGTGGGGACTAGGTCTTCCCCTCCATTCCTCGTTTAATCTTCACTGTAACCCTGAGATAGGCAGCAAAGAAGCCACTCAAGTTCTTTAAATTGACTCTCATTTTTGTAATCTCCAATAGATCTTTTAAAGTTAACTTTATATTGGTCTTCTAAATTGAAACCGGTGTCAGTTGTCTCAAATAGAAGGTAATTTACAAAATAATTAAAGTAAAGACCACATTACCTTTTAAATAAACTATCTATAAAATAAAATTGCCTTCTGAAGGCACCGGCTGGCTGAGACTTGTTCTTACTTTGTTGAGCAGGGAACTAGCCTGTGCTAACGAGGTGTGGAGGAGAAGACCAAACAAAACCTTTCTCTTTAACGTGATACCATTTTTCTAAAGGCTAAAGAAGTGCTGAAAAGAACCATTTTCTCATGATGTGATTCAATGTTTAGTTCTGTGCCTGTCCATCTCCTAAAATTTTCTAAGTACTGCTTAAATTCATCTTGTATAACTCTCCCGCATCTGGGGAAGTACTGAGGTGGCCTGTTTTTCAGGTGGTGCACCTGACACAGTGAGAAGCTAAATAACACTCATGGTTTACACGTTTTGATAATGGCAGAGCCATGGATTCAAACTCAGGTCTAACACCCAAGCTCCAGGAAGTTTTCTTAGGCTCAGAAGATCATCTGGTACAGCAGCCTCTTTATCATAAAGATATGTTTTCTGTGGCTCAAAGTGGTAGAACAACTAGCCTAAATTCACTCCTGGGTTGGGATTAACTGAAAATTAAAATCTTGCCCTCTAGCCTTTTTAATCCAGGCTTCTTTACACCAGAATTTTGGGTAATATAGTGTCCTTTTAGAAGAAGAAAAAGAATCATCTACAGAAGTCTATCCTTCTCTGCTTAAAACGGAACCCGAATCTTTGAATATTGGACTGGCCTCATTTATTTATTCTTCCTGTTGGTCCAATCTGAATCTTAAGGGGTTTTTCAACCTGATTTTTTCCTCTCAAATAAAAATTGGTTTTTGATTGTAGTTTCCAATTGGAAGGAAATCGGTCGCAGTCTTTTCTTAGAACCACTTCCTTTATGCAGAAGTGCAGAACTCTATGTTAATTTTGGCCAGATAAGATTAATTGTGATACAAGGCAGGATCCCCCCCCCCCCCTCACCCACCCACCATTTTTAACTCTAGTGATTGTGTTAATTGTAGTAAGGAACTTGAGTTCAAGATAAAGAAAGCCTTTGGTCAAATAGTGTTTTTCATTTGTCAGCCCTGTTTGCAGGATTTGTAAAATTAGGGGTGTTATACCCTTTTCCAGTTTCTGACTCTAGTCACATTTCACATGATCACAACATGGGGTTCTCCTCTGCTGAGCAAATGGAGGGTTTTCTGACACTTGGTTCAAATGGCCTCCATTAAGGGGAGTGGACGTGCCCGGGGGGCTGCCGGACTCTCTGTCCTTGGGTGGAGCTCCACTTGGGGGCTCCCTGATGCTCATCTGATGAAATTACACAGCACATGGTCCCTTGGGAGATGGAACCGTTTGGACTTTTAAATGACACTCTAAAACCACAGTTGAAAAAAGGAGGCTGTCAGGAGTCTCACCCCTGAATGTCATTTCTTCTTTCCTTGAGCACTTACTAATTGGGCACAGAAAATGTTTGATTTGTGAACATCTTAATGATAGTAGGGCTTTCTAGAAGGCATACTCAGAATCATGATAATATTGGAATAAAACAGATCTATTTCTTTTGGGAGAATCCGCCCAGATTTCAAATAATGGAGTTCATATTATCAGTATTTTTTTTTTTTTTTTTAAAGAAGAACTGACATCCTTCCGTTTTTGTTTTTCAGAATCACAAGTATGTGGATTTAAACTTGTGATTTTATTCCTCTTTCTTCTCTTCCTTTAGCCAGACAGCTGGCAAAGCGGTTTGTTTTGGTTATCACAGAGGCGTTCAGCTATCAAGTTGGGAGGGCAGGGCTGGATCCTGTGCCCCTCTGACTGTTCTGGAACGCTGACTACACTCTCACCTACCTCACCAGGCTGCAGAAGCAGAGGTGTCCGGCTCCCATGACACATGCCTGCCCGCCCCAAGGGCTGGCTGGTGAAAGAGGACCTTCCGAAGAAGGTTGCTGGGTTTGGTCATAGACTCTGAACGAGAACTGGACAAGAGCCCTGAGATTTGAGAACTGGTTTGGGCAAAAGTAAAGGGAATAAAGTGTTGAGGTAGAAAACTTGTATTCAGGTGTTGATACGCTTCATGAAGCCAGTTCTTGACCTGAGCCTGTGACGCCAGCGCGCAGTGTTCCTGACCAATGCTGACAGTCTGATGTTGGGGTTGAGCCCCCGGGAGAGGCGCTCTTATTAGCCTGTTTCCAAGGGCTCTAGTGCCTCAGTTCGGGGAGTTACCGGCTCTCTTTTGCTCACGTGAGATCATTGAAAATGATTGTCCTTTCCAACAAATTAGAGCGGCTTTGAGGAAAGCCAGACGACACGCACTCCTGCCTGAACGCGTGTTACTGTGAACACAGCTGGAAAATTTGTCATGGTTTTAGGCTACCCGAAACCTTTGCTTTGAGTGAAATTTCTGACGCGTTACTGTAGTGAGCCTATTTTCACTATTTTCTCCCATCCCTGTGGTCTGATTTCTGAGGGCTTCATTCTACAAATGTTTGCAGAGCATCGAGTCCTCCTGGGCCCTGGGCTCAGCCTGGCAGAGGATAAGATGCTGAGGCACGTCAGCTCGCTGCACTAGACTCACGGTTTAGCAGGGAGCACCTGATACGTTGGTGCTCTGAAGGTTATAGGGAGAGCTGAAAGAAAGAAGGAATTATAAGGCCAAATAGGCCGGAGGAGTAGGGTGGAGAGGAAAACCCAGGTGCTGAAGACTGGAAAGAAGGTGACAGTGTGCGTGGAACCTGGGGGGCTGACTTCCGTGAGTGTGGAGGGAATAATATGAGTGAGTGGTGGGAGCCCCCAAAAGGGGGTATTACGGTAAAGCAATGGCAGCAGTGGTACTAGAACACCAGCACACCCTCCACTGAGCTGGGCCCTGGGAAGATCTTCCGTTTGTTCTGGAAAGGCCTTCGGGGTTTGGGGGGGTATGTAGTACCTCCTATGGACAAAGGAGATGGAAGAGAGATTCCTTTAATAAACCACCCACTCCGCACCCCGCCCTTGATGAGTGCTTTACCCTGTGAAGTCAGCTGCACTAATCATAATAGCTACCGTTTACTGGAACTGGCTAAATGTTTTATGTACATTACTAGCTCTATTTTATGGAAAGGATACCGGTTCAGAGTCCCTAGGGTCCCAGAGCTGCTGCTGAGTAGCAGAGTCAGGATTCAAACCCAGTTTTCTCTGACTCCAAAACCTCCTTTCTTTCTACTGGGTCCGTTAAATTTAGGAAAATAAAATGAGTTAAGAATGTTTAGGGGTATTTGCTTCATGGTAGTAGGAGGCCACATGAAGGGGAAGGCAGTGGAGGGATTTGGGTTTGTGTGTCCCTCAGATCCTTTGAGCTTTTCTATAAAAATAAACCCTTTAGGCTGGGAGACAGTAGTATGTCTGAAGACGTTGACTCTCTAAGAGACGTAAGCCAAACAAACCAGTTTTTGCTGATGTAGTCACTAAGCCTTTTATCCTAAAATTCTTTTGGAAAACCCGCCTGCAACAGCAGGGAGCATTATCCCATCGAGTGTTTCTGTAACTCGAGGGCTGTTGTTGGAGTCCTTTTTGCTGGCACTTCTATGGCTCAGGGTGTTCGATCAGTAGTTCCTTCTCCGCAGGTCCCACTTTTATTTTGGCATTTTGATTGTGGTTGAAAAGTTTGGAATTTTTACTTTCTATTTCTTTTCTAGGGGAAAGGTTCTTTTTTCCTACGTTCTGCTCTGTGTAACCCCAACCAGGGAAAAGGCAAATGGCTGCATTGTTTGATGAAGCCCTCCTTTGAAGGTTGCTGTGTGTGTGTGTGTGTGTGTGTGTGTGTGTGTGTGTGTGTTTAGCAGAAATCAGCAGGGCAGGTGGGGTGGGGAAGGGCTATCTAACCCTTCCTGAGAATGTCTCCATAATTCTACAATGAGACAAGAACTGGGCTACAGCACAGATTTGCTTTCAGAAACTCTGGCCCTTGGTGGTTTTAGAAGTCCCAAGACTGTTTTAGCAGATGGAAACTGGACTTTTGAGTGTTGAGTAGGATCTTTGGTTTTACAAATGTCAGTGACATGGTAGGAGTAGATTTAAATTTTTTGAGTCTCCTTTAGAATAGAATTGTTGACGCATGAGAAATTAATGCGTCTCAAAGGCCCGTTACAGATTTCTACAGTATTCGTGGATCTCTTCTAACTTTTAGTTTTTATTTCATAGCCCTCATTTTGAAAATTAGCTATTAGCAAATAATTTTGTCCAGGAAATTGAATAATATATCCCAGGGTAAAAGAAGAGTGTGCAGTTATTTATACATGTATTGCTACTAATAACCAAGTAGAGATGATGCATTTGGTAATTTCAAAAAAGCCCCTCTAAATTGCAGAGTTCTGGCATTGATTAAATCCACTGGATCTATATTATTTAACTGGGTGGTGCAATAGCAGAGTCAACAGAATGGTTGCATTTTATTCTTGGAGGACTTATACTCATTGCCTCCTCAAATATGAGTATTTAAATGTTATAGTTTAATTAGAATAAAATTCCATGGTCTTTCTGCAGGGCTCTAGGGACCTGATGGCAGCTAAGGGCAGTTGTACTTAAATGTGGGTCTGTAGGATGGTTGGGAATGTACAGGGGAATTTAAGGATTAGTAAGAATGATCTTAAGGCTAGAGAGCTGAATAGCACCTGGAGGTCAGAAAAGTTAAACTGAGGCAGTTAAATTTAGCCTCAGGCTTAATAAAGCTGACAAGTCAGCCTGGGGGGAATCACAGGATGACTGAGATCCCCACCATCCGGGCCATGTCTTCAGTCACAGGCGCAGCGAGCATCTTTCAGCCTGGCCTTCCGACTTTCAGTTACCTCATTAGCCTGTTTCCTGCATGTGGCTATACGCTCGGACACATGCTCAGAGGCTGTGAAAGAACAAACCTTTCCCAAGCAAACACATCTGTTGGGCTTCCAGGACCCTCCACACCTCTCTGGACATGAGATGCACAAACATCCGTGATTCTTGCTTTTGCATCCCCATCTCGTGAGCAGGCAGTCGGTTGAGCTTCCGCACCAATACATTTTCAGTTTTTATGTGATATAGTTAAATCCTGCCTTACATCTCTCTCCTGCATTATAGGTTCCTGGCTAGCTGTGTATTGATAGAATACATGCAGGAACCATCAAGGGAAATAACCATCAAGGGAAATGCTGATAGATGTCAGAAATGTCAACTTCTGGCAACCGTCTGGAAATTTGCCTGACAGAGAACACACACATATACACTTACTAATTAATCTGGTGTTTCGAGAAATGGTTCTCATAAATGGTTCACTGTTTTGATGGATGAGAATTAGTTGTTTGCCACACATTCTGGGTTGTGAACTAACTATTCAGAAGAATAAACTGTTGTGGCAGAAAATACCGTGGTGAGAAAGGGCATATAACGGTTGCTTTGAAAGTTATTTCCTGAGAAACCTAGGGGCCCGGCTCTGACTCTCGCGGGTGACTCTTGAGCTTCAGCTTCTCTGTAGAATGGAGCAGGTGTGTGGCGAGAGCGGGTCTCTAAACCCCCATCGAATTCTTTCTATCTCCTGATACAAGATTTTAACATTGAAGAAAATGTAATGAAAAAAATATGCTCACGTTGGCACTGCTACCAGAAGCTCTTAGTTTGTTCAGCAAGACCACTGCGGGCATGTGAGGGAAATAGTTCCTGTTTTTTTTTTTTTACTTTGCTAAGTGGGGGAAAAACACCCCCGTATTTGTGCTTTTAGCATGTCTTCTTCTTCCCCTCTCCTTTATATTTCTTATCTCTCTTTGAAACTTACCTGTAAGTTCAAAAGGGCGCGCCGTTTTGGTGAGATGGGGTGGAGGGTAGCGTGGTCGGTGCAGACGGGGGGTCCTCACTTCCCCCTTCACGCCAGCTTCCTGTGAACGGATATGTTTTCCTTTTGCCAGCATCACCGAGTCCCTCTGGCATTTCCCGTTTGGGTTTAGGGAAACGTTGAAAGAACTCACAATCCCAGCTGTCACTTGGAGTCCCTTTTGTAAGTAGCATATGGCCTGTCCTCTGGTTTCACTGTCCCCGTGGTGTCTGGGCAGAAAGGAGTCACCCACCCCCTGTTGCTTTCTGTCCCCTTACTCAGCGTTATTTTTCTTCATTATTCCAACCACCCTCTGCTGTAACCACACACTGTTGCTTGTCAATTCTCCACTTCCTTGCCGGAGTTCCTTGAGAGCAGGCACTTGGCTTCTTTGGCTCACTGCTGAATCGCCAGTGTCTAGAACGGCGCCTGACACATAAGAGGAACTCAGTCAATATTTGTTGCGGCGAGTAGAAGTCTTGTAAAGTTCAGGTTGCAGTTGTTTGTTCAGTGAATAGGTGGCAAATATTTGATGCACGATTCACCTTCCTGGGGAATTACACAATAATCAAGCTTTAGACTATGCAGTTTTTAGGTCTTCCAAGGTGTGATTGGACTTGTGGAGAATGTTAATTATTGTAATGGAAGGCAAGTTCTTATTCTGGTTGCAGGGGTTACGGGGGGCATGGGAGAGCGAGGAGGAAAAGTCAGGTTATCGATGTATATGATTTACATACAATTAAGTTTATCCTTCTTAAGTGAGCAGTTCGGTGATAAATGGGACTAGTTATATAACCGGTACCAAAATCGTGATGTGGAATATTTCCATCACTCCGTGCTCCTTACAGCCTGTTCTCTCCCCCACCCATAACCACTGCCACCACTCATCTGATTTCTGTCCCTATTGTTTCGTTTTGCAGAAGGCAAGCATGAATGGAGTCCTACAGTATGTAGTTTTTTGTGTCTGGCTTGTTTCTGTTCTTTTGAGATGGATCCATTCTGTTGCATGTATCAGCAGGTTGTTCGTTTCTATTGCTGAGTAGTATTCCACTGTAATCTACTCACTAGTTGATGGACATTTGGGTTGTTTCCAATTTGGACTGTTCTGTATAGGACTTCTACCAAAATGCATGTACAGTTATGTGAACACATGTTGTCGTTTCTCGCAGGTAAACACAGTGGTTCCCTCTATCTGTGCTTTCATTATCCGTGGTTTCAGTTATCCGCAGTTAACCACAGTCCAAAAACATTCAGTGGAAAATTCCATCACAAAGCAATTCATAAGTTTTAAGTTGGCTGCCATTTTGAGTAGCATGATGAAATCTTGCACCATCCTGTTTCCCAAGGCCCGGGACGTGTATTATCTCTTTGTTAAGCATATTCACACTTTACATATGTTCCCTGCCTGTTAGCCCCTTCGTAGCCATCTCAGTATCAGATCGACTATCACCATATTGCAGTGCTTGTGTTCAAGTTACCCTTATTTTACTCAATAGTGTCACATAACTTTTACTGCACTATCTTGTCATAATTGCCCTACTTTATTATTAGTGACTATGGTTAATCTCTTACTGTGCCTAATTTATAAATTAAACTTTAGGATAGGTATGTATGTATAAGAAAAACCATAGTCTACAGGCTTTGGTACTGTCTATGGTTTCAGACATCTGCTGGGCGTCTTGGAACACATCCCCTGTGGATAAGAGGACACTATTATACCTACGGTGAGCTGGCTGCGCTGTATCCTCAGTCTGTGTGTAGCTACAGGAACTGCTGGGCAAAGTTGCTGTTCCACTTTACATTCCCACGGGCAGTGTATGGGAGTGCCCATTGCTTCGCATACTGGCTAACACTAACATTTAAACATTTTTAGTTCTTCCAGCGGGTATGTAGTGGAAGGTCATTGGAGTTTTTAAAAATGAAATTAATTTTTTCTTTTATTACAACAAAACCCGGTTTTGCTTGGGGTTTCTCCTTGTAGCCTAAGGAATATCAGTAGGTCTATTGCAAAACCAATTAAAAATAGGAGGAGGATTTTGGCTGCTTTCTTTTCTCTTTTTTTAAATGTTATTTTAAAATTACAGCTTACATTCAGTATTATTTTGTATTAGTTTCAAGTGTACAGCATAGTAGTGAGACAAGTATATACTTTACAAAATGTTCCCCCAACAATTCCAGTACTTCCTGGTACCATGCAAAGTTAATGCAATATTATTGATGATAGTCCCTGTGATGTACTTTATACCCATGAGTATTTTGTAACTGCCAATCTGTACTTCTTAATCCCTTCACCTCTTTCACCCAGTCCCCCATACCCTCTCCCCTCTGGCAACCACCAGTCTGCTCTCTAACTATGAGTCTGTTTCTATTTTGTTCGTGCATTTATTTTGTTCTTTGGATTCCACACAGAAGTGAAATCATATGATATTTGTTTTTCTTTGAATGACTTACTGCATAATACTCTCCAGTCTCCAGATCCACCCAGGCTGTCCCAGATAAGATTTCATTCTTTTTTATGGTCAAGGAATACTCAGCAACTCATGATGTTGAGCATCTTTATTTTAGAAGGTCATGCTTTAGTTGGCAGTCTGTTGTATTTTCTAGGTATGAATAGCTTTAAAATGGCATTTGAAGTGAAAATTTCTTTCAGAGATTGGCCAAAGTGTAGACGGTCACTTCCTCCAGGTACAAAAGGAAGGGGAGGGTATGGGAACTGTTGAATTTGGACAAGGGCGATCCACCTGTGTGACTAATAACAAGACCCGGGAAGAGCACACGGAGCACTTGGACACGAAGCTTGGCCAATAGCATGCTCGTGGCTCCCCTGGCCTCGGAGGGCCTGCTCCGGGCTTAGCTAAACCCGCTGTTTGTGGAAAGCTGACCTAGATTCAATTACGTTTCCCTGGACGCCGCAGGAGTCACCTGGGAAGCTCAGCAGTCCTCTGTGGCCATCACAAGTGTGTGGAGGAAGCCTGCTGAAGGTGGAGCTCCCTCCCTGGGGACAATTTGCCTGAATTAGTTAATCAAGCTTGAGAAATCGGTTCCTGCAGGCCCGGACATGCCACCAACCTTGGGGTGTAAAACCCTATTTCTCATGTCCATCTCTTAATTAGTTAATTAAGCAGACAGTCCCCGAGTGCTTACTATGGACCAGGTACTATGTTCCTTACTAGGGAAGGAGTGGCCCCTGCTGGCACTCAGGATAGACATGCAGCAATGGAAAGCGGGCTGTCCACAGAGCACTGGTGTCAGTGTCCGGAAGGTGACCAGCAAAGGATCCCGACCCAATGACAGCTAAATGGAAGCTAGGACCAGGGTCACACCAGGAAGTCCCAGGGACAGGAGAGAGAGTGGCCCAGTCAGGGCCTGTAAGTTTTCCAGGCATCAGGTAGTGGGGAGTGTCGAGAGAGGACACCAGGTGAACTACAGTGAGGGTTGAACTTGATCCTCAGATGGTGATTTTAAGCGGGGGAGTGGCGTATTCCTGTGTTCGGTGTAGTTGAATCATGTTGGTTGCTCTGTGGTAAATGGATGGGAGTGGGGTAAGGCTGGGGGCAGGGAGCCCAGCGGTGTGGCTGGTGCCAGTGAGATTGGCCTGCGGACTGGCAATGATTATGAAGTGGGATCCTTTCCAGCCAGTAACTGGAAATGTGCAGAAGGGCAAGAGTGAGTGTGCTACTAGCTCTGAAACATTGAGAAATCTAGTACATAGTACTGCCTTCTTTATAAGCTTTTAGTTTGTTTGTTCTCTCACTTTTTGGGAAACTGATGTAGAAATGTCCCTTTGGCTTCAGTTACCTGAGCAGAGGGGTTTGAATTCTGCCAAACCTGTTTCTTTGGACAGAATTGCTCCTTCCCGTGATCACTGCGTTTTGAGGTGGGAGGAAGGAATTACGTGGGTGGCCAGAGCCATGCCAAGGGGGGGGGGACGGGAACTGGGGCAAGAAGCCTGCCTGTTTGCACCCAACAAAGCCAGCCAGAGCAGAGTGTCCCTTAGAGGATCCCTAGGGTCAGAACCAGTATCTAGAGACCCACGGACACAAATTTTAGGAAAATACTCTACCCCGAGTCTCCTCCTGTGAGCCTTTTGTAGAGGCGTGTCTTCCCTCCTTCTGAGAATCTCTACCTCAGGTATAGGGGAGGCAATTCTGTGCTTTGGACTCCAACACTAGGATGTTTCTATTTTGTCTTCTCTACTCTGCCCTTCCTACCTTTCCAGACACCCACCCAATGGATTGACTAGAAATAATGGAAGAGAAAAGAATGTTTGGACAGCACTTAGCCATTTCTGTTCTTGAGGGTACGGATAGAGGAGAGAAAGATAAGATAGGAGAAAAGAACTTGTTTCCCGAAAGGCCTGGGCAAGGGTACATAGGTGGGACGCGGGGGCTAATGCGCCTCTGGGCTTTTTGTACTAGGTTACATTTTCCCTTTTTAAATTACAAACTTGTGTTCTAACCTCCTCATTGTTACCCTGGAAATCTGAAAAGATTCGGGTAGCTTCTACATCAACTATGCGATTGCTGGAGAATAGCTTTTGCAGGAGAAAAACTAGCTAATAATTTACATCACTGTTTCTGGAACATAAGCCCTGTCCTAGGCGACTTCGGAAACACTGGGATTACAAGCACAATGACATCCTGCTCTCTATGCTCAGAGGCCAGTTACCTTTAAACAACAGATTGCAAACTGACTAGGTGCTGGTTTACCTCTTCCTCTTTTTGGAGTGAGAACTTTTTTCCGGGTTGCAAAGGAATGAATTTGAACACATAATGAATGCATGGGTCATGCCTTCTACATAGATACAGCAAATTCCCTCCACTCGCTTTTCTTCTCTAGAAGTTTTTAATCCAAGTCTTTGTGGAGTGAGGGACAAAAGGGTAAGATCCTACTAGGGGCTGACCTTTGCATTGAGATCATGGACTTGTAGTCTACTACCTTGTTTTGTGTCCACAAGTGGTCACTACATTCTTAGCTCTTTTTGCTGACTGTTCCTCATGCCTAAATCCCACCCTCACCTCAACTCCCCTACCCACCACGATGACTGACTGAGTCACTTTAGAAGTAAAGTTGGTTTCTTCTGAGGGTTCAGGGCTGTGGAGTGCCAGCAGAGCCCAGCTTTATCCTGTGTATCCCTCCCTTCCTCTATTATTCGTTTCCCTGCCCTTTCCTCAACTTTAACTGTATGTAGCAGGACTACTTGGGATCATTCCAGCATTAAGTAAATACAGTTGTTGTGTGGGCAATTGGGACACATAGAAATGTTGTATCCCCTGTTTACGAGAACCTCCCCTTCTCCTAGTGTGGCAAAGCAGTCCTCCACGGAGGCACCGGTGACACCTGGCAAGGAGCAGCCGGGCCCTTCCTGCAGGTGCAGATGGAGCAAGGCCAGAGGGTACAGATGTCTGGGCAGTGGGAGCCTGTCGGTTTCACGGGCGATGCTCCCCACCCGCCTTAGCTGACTTGTTTCTCCATGGGATGTTGTTTTTCTTCCCGAAGACACGCAGCACTGGGGTTGTCCTCCCCACCTGGGAGCCAGGTGCCAGTAGCATTGCCTCGGTGTTTATTCACAGTCTTCCTAAGACACACAGTGGCTTTCCAGATTGGGAAACTGCTTTGCCAATGGTGTTGTTTATCATTTGAACGACTCAGCAGTGTTGTCTGAGTGAATTGAAGGAAATAGCATAAATTACACCAGATTCATTTATGTGAGGGGAGGCATTTCCGCAGAGAAGGGAGCCAGGTCCCTGGGATGCCAGGCTGCCACTTACAAACTCAGTGTCTCCACCACCTCAGATTGCTCACTTTGATCTGTTGGCATAAGTATATTTTTAATCCCCAAATGGCCACACCCATGGAGCGAAAATGATTAGGGTTATAACAGCTAGCTCCCGGGCTGTCCCCAGAAAACTGCCAGAATCCCTGTTTACTGGAGTAGTCCGAGGCCGGAAGTCAGGGACTCATGACCTGTTGGGGACCTATTGGGAAGCAGTCATGACGCAGTGCTGGGATTGAGGGCTCAGGTGAGGGGGCTGGAGCAACAGCCCTCATTGGCGTATGTCTGGCTTCGCAGCAATAACTGACAGACAGCTCTCTCCCTGCTTTATCTTTCAGTTAATGACCAGCCACAGCGTCCCTCCTGTGAGCTCGGGCCACTGCCTCCACACTCCCAGCCACGCTCAGGTTGCGGTGGGCGCCAGTTGAGCTAGCATGGCGTGCTGGCCTCAGCTGAGGTTGCTGCTGTGGAAGAACTTCACTTACAGAAGAAGACAAACAGTAAGCCTCGCTTTCTTGGGGTGGAGGGCGTTCTTCCATGAAGTAAACTTCATGATTTTGAGTTGGGGATTGGAAGGGAGAGGAAAGGCAGTCTTGTTTGTTTTCTCAAAGTGGTTGAATGAATGTGGCCCTGGTGGGCTCTATCACTTATTATCGAGGGCAGAAATGTTTTAGTTTTGGGTTTATGCTAGTTCCCAGGCATGAGTCCCGACCTCTGGATTGTGGCACAGAATTGCCCCCAGCCGTTCCTTCGCCTCCTTTTCCTATAGCTCCGGGGGCCATGTGGCTCTCCAAGAGCCCCTCATGGGCCCCTGTACTGCTGGTGGTGGGAATGAAGTGAGTTAATGGCCCAGCTTGTAGAGAGACTGGATCTTTTAGTGCCAGGGGGGACTCTCCCAGCTTTGACTGCAATCCTGGAGGAAAATTAAACGGAAAATTGTTTTATTCCTATGGAGGGTTCAAAACCATTCACTGCCTGGATGTGACAGTAATTCTTAGATCATCTGTAATGCGTAGGTGAATGGCATTTTTCCATAGAGGAAATTGAAGGCTGTAAGGCATGGTGAATTCCTTAACGCTCAATGCCAGCTCTTTGCTTCTCTATCTCTGAACACTCTTTGAAATCCCATCTAGTCTCCTGGGTCTAGCTGTACCTCTCTGTAGTTAGCATCTGAGTCTCTTTTCTGCCCTGCCTTTTTCCTGCGTTCTGAGCCTGCATCCCCACTTGCTATCTTAATGGAGCCTAACGTAACTAAAATGACCGTCTTTCTTAGACTCAAAGAGCTAGGAGGGTCCTTGAAGATATAATCTAGTTTCTCAGACTTGAATAATATTTGGACCTCTCTAAAACAAAAATGTTAGGTCCGTCTGTGTTCATTAAATTTCTTTTCGTTATAATGTTACTTAAATATGTACATATGTGAAACTAGACACCCCCCCCTTATTGCATATGCTATTATAAACCATATGACCACTTACAAATTAAATGTAAACCAAATCACAAACCAATACAACTCAAATAGACGTAGTAAGACAGCTGACATTGTTTAGCTGAACCCAAACCATGAGGAGTGACATGAATATGGGAGGGGATGCTGTGGTGCCATCCTGTGAGTTTGGACAGCCTAGGTTCTAAGGGTGCAGTTCTCCAACCATTTCTCCCATGACCTTCATTTGATACCATTTGGCTTTCATTTGGTCCAATCTCATCATTCATAAATCACGTCTGCATCTGTTCCTTCCTCATTAGTCTGCTATAATTATGGTGCCAACACAATCAAACACAAATATAAACTTAGGCTTTGAAATCTTGTGCCAGAACTTGGCTATAAAAGAGGCATTTGGAAAATCCAGATATGTTTATTCCAGTTTGTTTAGATGACCATGAAAATGAAAATAAAATAGTTAAAATTCTCACAGGGAACTCACATGTAGTCCATTGAAGATATACTCCCTGCCCCCAACCCCCACACAGATTCTAGTTTGAGGGACAGCAATTTTGTTTAGCCCTTCACATTACTAGTGGGGACCTGAATCCCAGGGTCACTAATGAGGGAGTAGGAACTAGAATCTAGGTATCTAATGTATCCTGCCTTAGTGATAATAATAATAATGGTAAAATATAAAACCTAATCTATATATTTAAAGCCTAAGTGACCAAATGACCCAAAAGCCCAAGTGACCAAACGACCAAAGCACCACTGCTATGGTGCACACTGACCACCAGGGGGCAGACGCTGCCCCCTGCTGCTCAGTGCACTACCACAGCAGGAGCGCCACACAGTGGGTGCTGGATGCAGGGCTCACAGCTGGCGAGTATGAGCCTCTCCCCATAGGGGCTGACTGGGTACAAGCCCACGGCAGGCGGCAGGCAGCAGGCGGCAGGCAGCAGGCACAGTGGGACTGGGATGAGCCTAGGCATCAGGCAGGAGCGGCAGGCATTAGACTGCGGGTTTCAGCCCAATCCCTGAAGGCCATGCTGAGGGACCCCACTGGTGCACAAATCCGTGCACCGGGCCTCTAGTATTATATAAGGAAGCAAACACTTAGCATGAGCTTCCATGTGCTAGGTGCCCAATACTGTGTTATTAACTGGGTTAATCTTTTTGTGACTCCATGAAGTACTCTCATGTCCTTGTTGTGGCTGGGGAACTTGCAAGGTCCCCAGGAGCACATGTCATGTTCAAATCCAGGCTTTCTGATTCTAGAGTGGCACTCTAAACCACTATGTCAAATTGCTTTTCAGTGGTAACTTTTTTTTTAAAAAAAACCCTCCCTCTCAAGATTTTGAAGCTTCCGACTTCTTCACCTTTCCCCCTGCCTTCCATGGCTCTTCCCAGATTCTGGTGTTCCCAAATTCATCTTTCATCCTCATTTCTTAGCTACCACGTGGTTCAGATCTCCTGCCTCTTCTCATCCTGGTTATAGCAGCCCGCACGATTGGAAGTCATTTCTGCTGTGGTGTGTCCATTAGCCAGTGAGTAGTGGGGAGAATCATACCATCTTAGCAATGAAAGGAGGTCTTTTCAGGGTAGTACAGCCCAAGCCTCCATTTTACAGGTAACAATACTGAGGCACAAAGCAGGGAAGGAATTTCCCTGTGGTCAACCGAGGCATCAGAGTCCTGTAACAGGATGTGGGGGTCGGGCCATCCAGAACGGACCTGTCTCCGCTGGTCTTGAGCAAGTTGCTTCTTGCTCAGTGTAGCGCATGGGTTTAAGGAGAGCTAAGATTGGAGAGATAGGCAGGCTTAGTCAAGGCAATTTGCAGTCTTATGCCAGAGCGCCTGTTGAAGGAAGAAGTAGGGACACAACATCCTGATAGAAAAGGGCTTTCCTAGATTGTATATCACTGCCTGCTGCCTGGTCCAGTTATTTACCTCCTTTCCTGATTTCCAAAAGATTTGCATTTTGCTGAGCCAGAAAGATGGGTGGTTTGTTTCAGGTCCCAGGTGCTTAGATTGTCAGAGTTGGAAAGATCTGGTCCGCTCCATGGGAAGTCAGCAGAACTGTGGTTTGGGCCAGAGGACAGGAGTCCAGGCTGGGTCTTCCATGGAAGTAGCACTAGAACCAATTTCCCATAGGTCCAGCCTTCCCCACTCCCACCCACCCCTCCTTCTTAAAGCAGGCTTGGCGTTCTTTGCGCTAAAGGTTTAATGTCCCTGGATCTTAAATTCTGACTGGTAGCGACTTTCCAGTGCACGTGACTTGGATTTCTAGATGATATTGTTTCACATTGGAACCTGCTAAGGGTTTTGGTGCCACTTTGTTAGCTCACCTAGTCAGAACCAGTCCTTCCCATTAGGCAGGGAAGAAGTTAGCGTTTCCATGATAGTTCTTGCCCACAGTGAACAGGAAATCACTGCTCATTTCCCTTCTTCTGCCATCCTGGAGTGTACACACGTGGCCCCAGAGCATGGCATCAGGGATATGCTCAATAAGCATTTGCTCAGTGAGTGGTGCATGTGCTAAATGGGCTATTAGTTTTCAGGTCTCAAGGAGGCTCCCCTGTTGTAGGGGCCTTGTGAGCTGCTGCCAGGAAGAATAGAAAGACTACGTAGAAGCTGGGACCTGCCAGTACTCTCCTAGAGCTACCCTGTTGAGAGGTAGTTGCTTGCCTTTCTGCTCTGTGTCTTGGTTTGCTGATGAATTGGGGGGAGGGGCCTCTTTCCCGTGTCCCCTTTGTGCAAAATCATGGGGACCATCAGCCAGGGTTAGCTTTCTGCTGTTCCTGTTGGGCAAAGAATACATTGAAATTGAGTTGCGAAAGTTGGGTGCAAAGCTCAGTTTGGGTTCAGAGTAACAGTTAACCTGTGTGGGTGGCAGTCCTTCAGTACAAACAGGGCTTGAGGGACAGGAAGAGGAATCAGAGTTTTTCTGAGTCTCATCTGGTATTAGGCTGAGCCAGAGACCAAGGTCCCGTAGACAGAGCACGACCATTTTTTTTTTTTTTTTTTTTTTTTGCCTTTGCTATTAAATATTTTCTCCATTAGATCTGACTGGCCACATGCCTGGGAAAATAGATAATCTGAGTTATTGCATATATTAGAATATCGGTATTTGGGCATTGTTTGATGTTAGGAATAAGCTATCAAAAATTAAAACTATTTAAGAGCCTTTTTAGGATTTTACAGAGTAGATGAAAACTTCCATATCCCCTCCCATTTCCATTAACCTGATCCCTAGCCCCTTCCTTGTCCTCAGTCCTTGCCTGGCTGTGATGGCTCAAATCCAGACAGTCATTCTAATCATTACCTAATTCCAATGCAGTTCTGACTCCAGGTTGGCCACCATATGCCATTGGGTTTAGGGGAAACCCACTTCTCCTAGGTTTTAGTTTCCCTTCTGTGGAATGGAGAGCATTAGAGCAAACAGCCACTTACCGTTTCATTTGGGTAAATGTTGATGGACAGTAATCTGTCAACGCAGTTTTTATTTTCTAAGGTTATTCTCTATCTAACACATGTGGGACAGTGAACTGGGCACATAGTGGTGAACCAGACATGATTCCTGTCCTTAAAGAAGCGAGAAAAGCGGTATAAGATACATTCTTATGTAAGTAAGTATATAGTAACACATTGTGATAAGAGTCACGAAGACAAATTGTGATTCCGTGTTAGATACTGCCAGGCTGTGGGAAGGGACTTAATTTAGAGGAAAGGTCATGACATTGAAGTTTCAGCAGCCATTAGCCAGGGGAACATCAGGGGCCAGAGATCAAGGGCACTGTATTCCCGGCAGAGGCACAGAGTGTGAAGGCCCCGGAGCCTAGCACACGTTCCCGAGTCAAGAAAGAGAAGAGCCAGCGGCGCTGGTGGCGCGAATGCAGACTGGCTGGGGACGAGCCGGGAGTTGGCAGGGCCAGGGCATGCAGGGCTTCGCAGTGGACAAAGGGCAGTTGAGTTTTAGTTTATGTGCAAAAGGAGTTCCTGGGGCTCAGTCTGTGCCTGGGCCTGAGCACTAAGGGGACGTGAGCGACGACAGTCCTGGGGGACAATTGAAGTCATTCCGTACACGTGTTCCATTTTATTGTTTCTTTCTTTCATTGAACATTATTACTTGGTGTGCCTGTTCCCAACTTTCCAAGTCATCTTCATATTTATAGCAATGATGCTTGATGCGTAGGCTGTGTTTTATAGTCTTGGGAGCACTTTTATTTGCATTACCTTGATGTTCTCAGCGATCCTGAGAGGTGTGCATTACATTCCCTGTTTCTCAGTGAAGAACGTATTATAGGTTAGTAAAGTAGTTAGAGGTTAGAGGAAGAATTACATCTTATGGTCCCACATTTACCCTGGGGCTGAGCCCATTGATAATGACCTATCAACACAGTTTTTATTTTCTAAGGTTATTCTCTATTGCCAACATTGAGATGGTTTCCAGTATTTGCTGTTATGAATGAATTTCTATGAAGATTTTATACATCTAGCCTTTTCTTACTTTTGTATTGTTTTCTTAAGCCACAATCTCAGGAGCAGGATTATTAGGTCAAAGGGGAGTGGCCCTTGAAGTCTATGATCAGATGTCCTTCCAAAGGATTAAACCAATTTAAAAAGCCACCATCAATGCATGAGGCTGCATACTTCTGAGAGGGGCAGGTCTGGGTTTTGTTTTGTTTTTTTTTTAAATGGTTTTCCCGCCCTACCCGATTTGGCTCAGTGGATAGAGCATCAGCCTGCGGACTTAAGGGTCCCAGGTTCGATTCTGGTCAAGGGCATACCTTGGTTGCGGGCACATCCTCAGTGGGAGATGTGCAAGAGGCAGCTGATTGATGTTTCTCTCTCATCCATGTTTTTAGCTCTCTATCCCACTCTCTTCCTCTATGTAGACAATCAATAAAATATATTTTTAAAAAATGGTTTTCCCTCTAGCATTGCTCTGATTTGATCTTAAAGATTTCACTTTCATTTACACAGACCTAATTGAGGTGTATGGTATCAGGGATGGGTTTAAAAATAATTTTTCTTTACATTCATATCATATCATCCTAGCAACTTTTATTAAACAATGATTCCTTTTCCAGTTATTTTTGGGACATTTATCAAACTGTTATGTCCGTAGGGAGCTCTTTGGGGGTTATTTGTTTGGTCATTTGATACGTATTTTTAATTTTGATGCTGATACAGCACAGAGTGTGCTATTACTTTGAACACTGAGATCTGGGCAACTCATTGTCCCACACTCCCTTTTTGCCTCTCGGAAAGTCTTTGATGATTTCATCTTTTTCTCTTTCCCATTACATCTTATTACCTTACCAAGTTCTAAAAAGTAGCCTATCCTTATGTAATGCCCCAGGGACATTTGGCGATATTCGAAGACATCTTTTGTTTGTCACTGCCCTGGGCGGGGTGCTTGGTAGAGTACATGGACGCGGTGAGCATCCTACAGTTCACAGGAGAGTCCCCTCAGCAGTGACCTGTGTCCGTGGTGCTGCTGTTGAGAATAGTGCTTCTCTCCAGGTGTTCACTCGGAGCCTCCCACGTTAGAGCTGAGGAGTAACGAGACAGAAGGCACAGAGTGGGAGCAGCTCAGTGTAGCAATCACTTAAACGTCAGAATTACGTACTGTTTTAACACCCAACATCAGAGGGAGGCTCCTGAGAAATGTCTTTTGAAAACAGTTGTTCCTCTCTGGGGAGGAGAGATGTGGAGGTGGGCGGGAAAGTACCAAAACAAGATTTAGAAGTTTTCTACAGGGGTGTATAACAGTAAAGCATCCGTTTTATTTCCAAGCTATTTCTGAGGGACTATGTGAAGGAAAAGTGCTAAGTCTAGGGATGGGAGAAATCTTACCCAGATGATGAGTAGAGCCAGAATGGCAAGCCTGGCAGTTAGGTTTCTAGAAGGAGACTATGAGGCAAAGAAATGCCTAGCCTGGTCGGGTGGCTTAGTTGGCTGGAGCATCGTCATGTTCACCAAAAGGTTATAGGTTCGATTCCCAATGTGGGCACTTACCTAGGTTTTGGGTATGATATCCCATTGGGGAGAGTACAGGAGGCATCCGATCAATGTTTCTCTTTCTCTCTTTCTCTCTCTCCCCCTTTCCCTTCCTCTCTCTCTAAAAATCAATGAAAACATATTCGTGGGTGAGGATTAAAAAAAAAACACAACAGCCTAGAACATCCCCCTGAGTGTGTAAGGTGAATTTTATGTTGAATGACACGTGTAATTTTAGAAGTGCATGGTAAAAGAACCTAAGTTTCTCTCTATGAGTTTTCTGGTTAGGGTGGTATGAGCTCTGGAGGCAATCTCTTCATTCATTCATGCATTTTAGTAACTCAGGCTCCCAAGGAGTTTGAAAGATCAATAGCCTAGATACTCTCCTAACAGTGGTGCTTAGTGGCTAAGAGCAGGGACCCTTGAATCAAGCTGGCTCTGAATCCTGGCTCTGCTGTTTACCAACCTTGTAGCCTTGGGCAATATAGTAACTCTTTAAGCCTCAGTGCTCTTATCTGTAAAAGGAGTATAATATTAGTACTAATGAGGTTGTTTGAAGGTTAACTGAGTTAATATATGTAAAGTACTTAGAACACTGGTATTTAGTAAGATCTGTTTATTATCAGTCTTTTTCTTAACTCTTTTTCATACCTGCTTACACCCACTGGCAGATTTTTTCCCCCCCTTTCCTATCCAGTGCCATGGGGAAGAGCCAATCAACCAACTATTTTGAGCATCTGCTGCCCTACAGGGTCCTAGATGTGGGGGCCATCTTAAAGGGTGTGTGGCCCGAACATGGCTCTAGGAGAGGCATGATGAATGCAAACAGACAGATCCAGGAGTCAGTGGGTCTGGGTGCCAGTGCTGGTGGGCTCCCCTTACTAAGCTGTGGCTCATAACCAGTTTGAACCATAGTTTCTTCACTTCTGGAATGGTAATCATGCAACTGTTCTCACAGAGTTATTGTGAGAATTAAATGTAAGAGACGAATGAGATGTATAAAAATCCCAAGTACACAGTAAGCGCTCAGTATTGGCTGAAGCTGTAATAAATTTATAGGCCATAAGTTCATTTTACCTCTGTGGAACCTGCGGATTTTTTTGATCATGTCACCTAGTGCAGTCACGTCCCATCTGGTCCACTTCCTGTGTCAAATAGAATTTTATACATGACTTCTGGGGTTGTACAGAAGTGGCTGCTAATTTCACCCTGCCATGAACTAGCCCTATGATGACCCTCCCTTGAGCTTTAGCCTTGGATTCAATGTAATAATCTGTATATTGTGTGCCTACTACATAAGTGGTAGCTACTATTTATCCTAAAAGCACAAATGGTAGTTTCAGAGCTTAAGTTTGATACAATCTTACTCATCCTCTTCATTTACTTTTTTTTTCTAACTTTATTATTCTTTTCTGAATTTATCCCCAGTTATGCCATTTTTAACAAGTTTTAGTCCTGTCTGGGTAATATTTGTGATTTTATTCAGCTGTAAGCTTGGAATGGATATAATTTTGTGTGCTGCATTTTTCACTTAATATTATATGGTTAACAGTATCTGCGTTTCATAAACATTGTTGTAATGACTGCCTACTGAATTGCTGAGTAGATGTACCATAATGTAATCATCTCCCTAGTGCTGTGCAATTATTTCTAGTATTTTTCATTTATAGTGTTTCGGTGAACAAATACACAGATGTAGCTTTATTGACATTTTGAATTTAGTTCTATAGGTCATAGCCCCAGTGATATTATTTGATCAAAGTAGATAAATATATCTTCTGATACATTTGGCCAAATTGCTTTCCCAAAGGGCTCAACTGATTTGTATTTCCATCTTCCTTATTTTATAAATTTTAGTTCATTCTCTTACTCAACAGGCATTTATTGAACTCTCAGGGTGTGGTAGGCCTACTGAGAAGAAAGTGACACTAGGGGAGAAGCTCCCATATAAATAGGATCCCTGCTGTGCCAAGTGCTGATAAAGGCAGAGAGTATCTGGGGACCCTCCAGCCCTCCCCAGGAGGGACTTCCACTTAGCAGGTGGTAGGAGGCCCAGTGTCATTGGAGAGCTTGCAGATTTCAGTGTGTGTTGCCTCTTTGGGATCACTTATGGAACTACTTAGCAAGACGAGCCCCATCTTTGGTCTTGGAGACCCTGGTAACAGCATGCCTTCTTTCAAAGAGGGACCTATTTGTCTTTTATGTTTTTCCTGGTGTGCTGTCTGTAAGTATACTATTCCTCATAGTTAGAGGCTAGTGGTGGGGTTTTCTTTGTTCCATTTATGGAAAATGTAGGAAAGCATTTAAAAAATTACCCATTTTCTTATCACCCCAGGACATACACTGCTATCACCCTTATATTACTTTTCAAATAGAAGATTTTTTTAAAAAGGTTAATGCGGAACCATATCAAAGACGTTTGCAAATTAAAAATGGGCTGTTTTAAAATTCTAAAAATCCAACAACAAATAATAAAGAGAAACTCCAAGACAATCTGAAGCACCAGCAATAAGCAGAAAGGTTAACTTAATTACAGTCCATTCACAGTGTAGAATATTAAGTGGTCATTAAAACCCATATTTTAGGAGAATATTGCATATAATGGAAAACACTCCCAGCATGATGCTAAATAAAAAAGCAAAATACAAAACTATATATTATATCTCAATTTTGGGCTCTTGGTGTTCATCCTCATCTGGACATCAGAGTCTAGAAATGAGAGGAAGAAAGAGGTGAGAAGCTTCAGGCAGTGTCACTACAGATGGCCCCAATGTACGATAGTTTGACCTAACAATTTTTCAACTGTACTAGTACAATGGTGCGAAAGTGACACCCATTCAATAGAAACCATACTTTGAATTTGGATCTTCTTCTGGGCTAGCAATATGCGGTACAGTCTCTCCTGTGATGCTGGGAGCAGCAGTAAGTTGCAGCCCCCAGCTGGGCACATGTTCACAAGAGTAAACAACCCACACTCTACAGTGTATTCACTGTGTGAGATGGTTTTGCCTAACTGTAAGCTAGTGTAAGTGGTTCTGAGCACATTTAAGTCAGGCTATGATGTTCAGTAGGTTAGGTGTATTTGAATGCATTTTCAACTTTCAGTATTTTCAGTTCACAACAGATTTACTGGGACATAACCCCTTGTTAGTAGAGGAACATCTGTAGTTGTCTGAACACCAGTGGTTCAGTTAAATTCTGTCTGATGATTTCCATCCTGTCCCCATGCTTTATTTATCCCTTGGTAACTCATTGAGGCAGCGTTTTCCTTTAGAGAAACCTCATTGCTTTAACCTGTGGATCGGGCTTACTTATACATTTAATGATCTTGTACCCACTGGCGAAGATGTTGACCAGACCTTGCTAGATAAAGGGCTTTGCACTCTCCCCAGCTCTTTCTAGTTCTGGGTGTGTGGAGGTCAATATGGAATTCTGTGTGAATTTCCATTGCCCTTTGGA
>PVJC01006807.1:0-53657 GCA_004026665.1 Murina feae | reverse complement strand
TCACATTTGCCTTATTTTTCTTCACCCTTATTCATCATTCTCTTTAATCAATCTTTCTTCTCTTCAGTGTGATCTATTTCCATTCACTTTATGAAGCTGTCAATGAAAGAATCAAATTTAAATAGGCTGGCACAAAGCAGAGACAAATGCAAAACCAAAAGGAAACGCTTATAAGATGAAACCATCAAACAGAAAAAAAACCTCTTCATTCACAGAGCAGGATTGCATATGAAACTCTTAGCCACCTATGGACAGTAGAGATGAAAAGCATATCATGTTCAAATCGGAAGAGATCATCTTCTTCAGAGACACCTGTGCTGTTTTAGAAATGAAGTAACTGAATTGCAGATAGATTAACCAATTTGACTAAAACGTCATTGAGCCCGTTGGAGGTTGATCTGGATTAAACCTGACTCCCAATCTAATGCCTTTTTCTCTCAAGTGAATGAAATTAGAAGTATTAATTTCAAATAAAATAGAAAATAGGCAATGACACACTTGCAAGTGCAATTAATTCTCTTATATAAACCGAAAATGAATATTGAATTATTTCAGTCTGCTTAATGTTTTGCTGTAAATGCTTTCATAGTCTAGGGCTCAATTCCTCTCCATACTAAGGCTGGAGAGCACCATTTATTCACTTCAGTAGTTTCAAAATGTGCAAGAAATGTTGAAGTAACATTATTCCAAAATCTAAGCCAAACAATTCAAGGAATAAGAGTACCACCCTAATATCTATTTATTAGCAAAATGTTTTAATTCAATGGGCTATACTTCTTTTTTCTTTTTTTTAAATATGTATTTTATTGATTTTTTTACAGAGAGGGAGGGAGAGGGATAGAGAGTTAGAAACATCGATGAGAGAGAAACATCAATCAGCTGCCTCCTGCACACCCTCTACTGGGAATGTGCCCGCAACCAAGGTACATGCCCTTGACCGGAATCAAACCTGGGACCCTTCAGTCCACAGGCCGACGCTCTATCCACTGAGCAAAACTGGTCAGGGCTGGGCTATATTTCTTAACCCACTTTTGAGGACAAAAATTTTTTCCCAAGCCTGAAAAACTTTTAAAAGCATAACCCAGGATAAAATTATATGCACATTACAGTGAATATTATCTTAATGCTAGAATGTATTTTTTAAAAGTCTTTTCTAATACAGTAAGATTTCTTCTTCTAACCATATATAACTTTGCAGCATATCTTTAATATTTTCCTATTTATGATTTATCTACTAGTATGAATCATGAATTTTTCCTGAATTTTCAAGCCTTGAAAATCTTTATTAAATATTTCCTTTATTTTACTTTTTATTAGATTCAGTTATCTTTCCATTTGATCTTTTGAAAAGCCATAAAAGGCAAAGTCAGGCTTCATTTAAACATGAAATTAATTCATATTATTATAACATATTCTTTATACTCTAGATTGTTCTTTTAAAGGATGTAAGGTAACTTTTAAAATACCATGAAACTGCATAAATACTTTTAAAATTAGTAACACAATAAAACAAAGAGAAAGAAACTTTAAAAAACTTTAGAGTCAAAATTAAAGTTAGTACAAAAAATACTGCATGTAAGTGAAATTCACGTGGTCACATGTGTGCTTTCTAGATCAGCCAAAGAAAAGGAATGGATATGGGTAGTTGTATCACTCACAGTGCCCATATGAAGAAAAGCCATATAGCTATTCAGTATGAGCATTTGTGGTCCTAGTACTGAGACCAGAGCGGTATTTCTTTTGTGGGTTTCCCTGATGAGATTCTATGCAATATTTGAACAATGTACTTAGCCTTCTTATAATAAATAAAACTAAAAGTTTCACAGGATTGTTTTAGCTGATATCTCTAGTACAAATCAACACGTGATGGGGTACTGTTTAGAAGACAGAGAGGAAGGCAAATAAAACACTTGAATTCTTCCCTCTCCAAACCTCTCATACCTGAATAGTCACAAAATTTTACTGTCATAATTTTTCTAACTGGCCACTGTCCTAGTTTCCCTCTTATTATTTCTCACCTGATTTAATTTGTAGCCTCTTTCTTGTTCTCTTAGCCTCTAATTTCTCACTCTTCTAATCCATTAAACTACAGCTCTCAGTTAGATCTTTCTGAAGCATTGTTCTGGTTATGTCACCCCTTTCCTCAAAAACCACTTTCTACAGGGGGAAAAACTTACATGTACTAGCCTGTTCATACATGACCCTTTGTGATCTGGTCCCATGTCCATGGTGAAGATCTCAAACACCAACAGGGGGCTAGGCAGGTACATAAATGAGCAAAACAACCCTGGGGCAGAGCATCCAATCGATGCTCAAATATTTAAAAATTAACTATCTCAAGTTGTTAGTGGAAAAATTAAAATATTGAGCTATAGCCATTACTTACAGTCTAGACTTTTATTTTCAGCACTTGGAAGTCCTGCATTAGAAAAATGGCTTGCTTTTTCCCTTCACAGCTTGTATACATATTTTAGATAGGGAACTTTCTAGCATAACATCAATTTCCTCAGCACTGAGTTCTTTATTTTCCCATGAAATGAAGGTTTGCACTCCCTCAAGCACATCCTTAAAGTATCTTGACTCTGCATGCAATGTTTAGATTGTTTTATAAACCAATTTTTAGGCCTGTGATATATTTGTGCCATTTGTCTGCAAATATAATATTTTCAAATTGGTATAAGTCAACCAGAATATTTTTACAAACTGAACAGTAACATCATTTCAAATTTACCCAGTAACTATTTTATAGTCTTGAATATTTTCCTAAATTAGCTTAGTTTATATTGAAATATGCTTTCCAAAAGATTCATTTGTTTTAATCCAGAGATTAAGAAAACAGATTTTCTGAAAGTCACTCCTATAACCTGGCCTCCCCGGGCTCCCACACAAGGTAATGGCCATCTTTGCATTCATTTATCAACTGTCCCTGACACATAACCTGTCTCCTGGGAAATTCAGAAAACATTACTGATCCACAAAGGAACTTAACCATCATTCAAACTTTGGAAACAAAGGCAGAAAAATGAGAGAAAAAACATCTCCAGAATGATCCAGATACTAGACTCTCCTATCTCTTGAGCTGAAGAATAGGAAAGGGCAGACTTCCCCGAATGTGACATATAAAAGTAAGGATTTGAGCAAAACTGAAATATCATAGGAGCTAAGGAGACTTTGGTTGATATTTGAATTTTGAGGAGCTGACAATCAACCTGGCATTTTCACAATTTAAGCTGCATATTTAAGAAGAAGAAAAAAAAAAGCCAAGGGCTGGAAATTAAAATCATCTCATGAATAGTCATTCTATTTGAAAAATTAGAGACCTGTCAGAGAATAACCATAACATTTACAAAAATGTAGGGACAGAGCAAATGAAAATATAAAACCTAGGAGAAGTTCTTTTTCGTCCTTCCTGCTTAGTAGAATAGACATACAAATGTGCTGTCCTGTACTCTTTAAGTTGAAGACTTGATATAACCCAGCTGGCATGGCTCAGTGGTTGAGTGTTGACCTATGAACCAGGAGGTCAAGGTTCAATTCCTGCTCTGGGCACATTCCTGAGTTGTGGGCTCAATCCCCAGCGTGGGGCATGCAGGAGGCAGCCAATCAATGATTCTCTCTCATCATTGATGTTTCTCTCTCTCTCTCTCTCTCTCTCTCTCTCTCTCTCTCTCTCTCTCTCTTTCTCTCTCTCCCTTCTTTTCTCTCTGAAATCAATAAAAAATGTATTTTTTTAAAAAGTGATGATATAAAGAGCTACAACTCTAAATCCAAATATCTGTGTGAAGGAGTTAATAGGAAGGGAGATATAGTTCAGTCTTTAAAAATAGACAACAATAGGATTTACAATTCATTGATGACTATACATTTCACACCCTTTCTACCTGTATTTATACTCCCAGGAGAACTCTAAGCATCTGGAAGTCTATTTCACAGGCAGGCAGCTGCCAGGGAAGAGATTACAGTAAAAGTTCATAAAATATATACATATGTATTATGTGTATGTTTAAATCAGATAAACATTCATCTATCCATTTTAAATCTGACACTTAGCCAAGAACACCAATAGAATTTTAATTGTCTTTACCTATGACCTATTTTTCATAAAAACCATATGAAACATCTATACTTTTTAGAGGTTAAGAGGATGCTGATATCAGGAAGTAATCAGGTAGCAAATAAAACATACTTTGTGATGAGTTCCTCCTGTGAAGCAATAAAAAACCTGTGTGACTGGGAGGCTAAAACCTTGGGAAGAAAATGTCAAGTTGAGAATTGCTTTGGCATAAAGATAATGCACAAATAAAAGGAAAGAATACTTGGGCAGAGGAAACAATTGAAAGAAAAACAATTTATGTGCAATATAGATGTGTCTGTACACATTTAAGGCATAATAGGGCTGGTAAGAGTTTCAGAAAATGATAAAATATTTTGTTGATTTCATAGAGGAAAAAAAGAAAACCTCATTGAAAAATCACCATCCAGAATGTCAAATTCACACCAGCTCCCGACTTGTATGTTACATGGCACTTTCTATGAAAATTTGAATCTGAAGACAATTTCCTTCTAAAAGAAGCACACTGTGCTAAGCAGAATTATGCTGCACCCAATGATGTCCACCTCCTAATTTTCAAAACCAGTGAATGCTACTTTTCATGACAAGGGCGATTTAGCCAATGTGGTTACATTAAGGACCTTGCGAAAGAGTTGTTTTTTCCCCTGGATCATCTGAGTGTTGCCAATCATATGAGTTCTTACAAGCAGAGACTTGACCAGCTGGGTCAGAGGGATGGAACCCCAGAGGATGGTGAGAGAGGTGAACATTGCTGCTGTTGACAGCCAAGGAATGTAGGTGGCCTCTGGAAGCTAGAAAAGGCAAGGAAATGAATTTCTCCTAAAGCTACCCCCTCTCCCCTGCTGCCCCAAAAAGGATGCAGGCCTGCTGACAGCTTCATCTTAGCCCAGTGAGACCTGCGTCAGACTTGGGATCTACAGAACTGCAAGAACATAAAGCTGTGATACTTTAAACCACTGTTTGTGGTAACTTGTTACAGCATAAACAGAAAACGAATGCAGTCAATTCCAGAACACAGATTCCAAAGCATATATATTTTTTTAAATTTATGTTTTAAAAAAAGCTAAAAATTTTAAGAAATATCTGTCTCAATGTTTCAGTAGGGTGGCCTATAATAGCATATATAAAGCATGAGATAAAAATAACTCCGTGGAAAGAAATGTCTAAAGAAACTTAAATATCTTTGGAAACACAGCCTGGATGCCTATTTCCTCTCAGATGGAAATGTTCCCTCTGAAAACCCTGCTTAAATTTCAGTTTGATGGTTAAGATGTTGCATTTGACCATGTCGGTCTCTGCTTCTAAGTCTTCAGGGTGTCCCATTTTATGTGGAATTAAATTCAAACCCATCCCGTAGCCTAGCAGGCCCTATGTGATCTCACTCCTGTGATCACATTTTCTATTCCTCTCCCATGTCTCTCCAAGCCACAGCCACTCTGGCCTTTTCCTAAACATGCAAATCTTATTCCAATCTACCTAGACTTTTTGCACTACTGATTCCTCTGCCTGAAATGCGTGGAAAACGCCACCTAAGGAGCAGCAGTAGAGTTCAGCACTTGGAGAGACCGACATCTAAAAAGAAACCTGCATTACATCAGAACCATCTGGGCACAGCCAAAGTATGCAGATCCCAGAACTCCAACTCCACCTGCTGACTTCACTGTGGATGGATCCCAGAGTCTATTGTTAAACTGGCCTAGGGAACAGAGGATGAGCCTCATCAAGCTTCTGAGATGGAAACAAAGTCAGACCCAGCAAAGATGGCTGCACTGTAGGTGACATGCTGCCTTCTTCAGTCCTAACTCCCAGGTTGCTGTAAGTAATCTTGATTGCTAGACTAACTGATATTGTTGAGAAACCACTAGTATGGTGGAGTGGTGAGAAGCATAGATACCGGGTTTATAATCCCAGCTCAGCCACTTTCTAGCTGATATACTTGGGCAAGCTGCTAAGCCCATTGGGCCTGAAGAGCCTCATCTATAAACTTTAAAGAGTGCGAGGAATAAATTCTTTAATATGCACAAAATACTTAGAACAGTAAGTGTGCATTAAATGTTGGCCCTGACTTGTAAAAGGCATCGTGCTGGTCAACCCAGACTGCTATCTTTTCAGTGGGACATGATCCCCTTTTAATGTAATTTGAAAAATGCTTCCTCAATATCTAAACTTGTCTATTATTCATCTCTAAAAGCTGTTCTATGAAATAAAATGAAAAATTCTATGCTCTCTCCATTGTCTTGCAAACTGCTTAATCTATGAATGGTGTTGAACATGCCAGCCATTAAAATCTTTACAACTGTATAAAATAGTTACTGTTTCTCTGCTGATATGTACTGGATTATCCAAAGCCGCAGAAAAATAAGGGTATAAAATATCAATAAGAGTCTTATTTTTTTATTCTCCCAGGATTCCCTGCCGATTTCTCCCCTCCTCTGGTGGCTAAACCAAAAGGGCAAAGATGACCAAAGAAACTGCTGTCTATAAAAAAATAAAGACACGTATTTCAAAATATCTAAATTCAGATAGGGTTTCACCCCTGGATGTTAGGCCCTAAATCCATCAAAGATGTGAATTAGTCAGCACTAATCCTTTGTTCTTTACCTACTCAAGAGGTACATGGATGTTTGAGCCCAGAGACTTTGGAGAAGGCAGATGTTTATCTTCATCCAGCAGAGGTGTCATTCACACAGCCTAGCCATGAAATCTGGGAGACCAGGAGACCGAACATTTGCAAATTCCAGTGGCCTCCTTGTTCCCATAGGAATTGGCTGAGGGATGGAACACACAGATGTGCCCTGGGTGGTGGGTACTAAGAAAGGAGAACCAGAGAGAATGCCAGTGAGACACAACTAAGCAGAGAGAGGGAAGGAAAGAAACTGTCTGGGCCTGGTCTCTTTTTCCTTCCCTCCAGATATGAATAGGATCCAGCAGATTTCTGCGGCCATGGAATCCTCTTTAAATGGTAATGGGAGCATGAAAATGGAGGTGCTCAGCCCCAAAATAAAGTGAAAGAATCACACAAGCACTAGCTGTGGCATGGATTTCCTAGAAGCATAAGGAACGAGCATGAGTGCTGAGAGATGGTCTGTACCAAAAACCAAGCCAAGACTGGGACAAGCACACTCGCCTGATCCTACACTGCAGGTGTCTTGCTACAAACATCATCAACCTGTGAGGGAGTGAGGAAGGAGAGAAGGAGACTCAGAGAGAGGAGAGAACTTTCAACTGAGCAGTGCTGGAAACCAAACAGTGACTCAGTCAGCTATACCCAAGGGGACTATAAAACTTGAATCTGATGGACTTAAGTCAGTGCTGAGAAAGCTAAATTTTAAGTCAGAAATGACAAGAATATGCGGAAATAAAAAATGTCAGGTTTCTGCTGGTGAGCAGTAGTGAAGACTAAAAGGGCAAAATAAGTTATTACGGGAGGAAAACAGTTCTATTTTGCACATATTCGATATGAAACGATTGAATCTATACATATTAAACCATTAATTCTAAAGTCACTCTTTCCCAAACTAAACTTGCCTCTTCCAAACAACAGGCTAAAATTTGGGCAACATGCACATAGATTACTTTCCGTTAGATCAAATTTAACCATCAGCATTTTCTCCCTGAAATAAGCACCTTGTACCTTATAACCTTGGTCGAGTCATGGTGCCAGCTTTCTCATGTGTGAAATTAGGAAAAAGAAGGACCTCTTGGTCTAACTTCTCTTACAACTCAATAATTCAATGATTAGGTAGAAAGTTCCTCTCAGGTCCTTGTTTTAAATCAAGTGCATAATTAAAGCACTTTAGAAATATAGGACTAGCTTAATTTAACTATCCCAAGGTTCAGAAATGCCCAAACATTTTAATATTTCACTGCAAGCTGCTTGTGGAATAATTATTCCATAAATTGATCTAGGTTTACCTACCAGTCTTTCTTTGATCTAGAATTATTTCTAAAGCAGTCAAGTATAAATGAGCCCGCAGTAATGGGCCTCTTAAAAGAATTAAACTTTAGCATGCCATTAGCCAGCTTCTTCAATTCAATGGAATGTTACAGCAACATTTATACCTTCCATATACTTTCCTCCTACAAGTTCAAGTTTCCCTCTGGAAAGATAAAAGGTGTTATTTATTTTGCTTAATAAAGACTTTCTAGAATAATAACATTTCCAGTATTAGCAAATTTGAAAACTCTATAAATCCCGAGAGCTTCTCTCCTTTAAGTCTTTTAAATCAAGAGATTCTAAGCCTCTTTTAAATCTCACAGAATGATTCCTGGTGATTTACTATAAATCCCAATGCAGCTAGGAAGTGTTAATGCATTTTGTTCGATAAGACTTCCTTATGAGTGCACAGCTATCATATTTTCCAATATATGATTCTGTTCACGTCTGCGTTAGGGTTCGGGGGAGGCAGGCATTGGCAATATTGTACAATTTTCTTGAAGCAATAGAAAAGCAAAAAAGAAACGAAAGTCATAATTTTCTGTGGGGATAATTTCTATGCCGCACTGACACTTTCGAATGTTTCCAATCCAGTTGATTTATGGGGAAGCTGAGAAAGGCAGTGCTTAGAACCAGCTTTCCCCATAAAATCTCAGTGACAGAGAATAACTTTTACATCCTTCAAACTGTCCATTGTAAAGGATTTTTTCATTACAATGAGGTGTTTAGAGGTTTTTGATTTAATGTAGAATGATAACTCCCTTGAGTCTCAGACTTCTGGAAAGAACAAACAATGAAAGGTACCCTTCCCCCAAGTGAGCTCAATAATGGAATTCATTTGACTATCCATGGCAACAAAGTACTTCCCTGATGTGCTGAAGTTCTGTAATGTACACTTGTGATTCTCACAAATTAAAATGTATTTCTAAATATATTACTTTGACCTTGTGTTTTTGAAACAAGAGAAGCAGTGTCTCCTGTCTACTCATCACTGTTAATGTGGTTAATTCGCAGTTTCCCATTTAACTCTTGGAGTGAGCAAACACAAAGGCAACCCTGGAAGCTTAACATTCTCTAAGAAATTTCAATACAAAAGCTGCCCTTGGAGCGCTCATTGGGATTTTAAAACAGAAAAAGAAAAAGTTAGGAGAATACATCAGGGATGTCAGGATTGCTTAGAGGTAGCTGTTTTAATAACCGGTCTAATATTTTTCAGTTAAATTAGGAGAGTTGTTCAAATGCAATTAAAATGTGTATTTAAAAAAGAAAGTACCCATTTATAATTATTTTTGACCACTATTACGCTCACTTTTAAAAGGACCTTCCAGGCCTCATAGCTTCTGCTCCCTGCCTCTCAGCACGTACTCCAGGAATAGAGTGGCCAACTGTCCTGGCTTGCCCTTGACTGAGGGGTTTTAGAGATCCTAGACTTGAATGCTCTGACCAGGAGAGAAAACAAGATAAGCTGGTTACTCTACAGAAGTTTCCAAACTTTAGTGTGCCCCAAATTACCTGTAGAGCTTGTTAAAACTCAGGTATCTGAGCCCCTCAGGCAGAATTCTTTGTAAGATCTGTGGTGTGGTGCAAGAATTTGTACTTCTGACAAATTCCCAGGTGATGTTGATGTTGCTTGTTTGAGGGCCACACTTGGAGAAGCCACTGCTATATGGCAGGACTCCTAGATGTAAAGCTGACTAGCTTAAGGGTCCATACTGCTACACATGATCTTATTATAGACCATCTTTCACAAGAATTTAGCATTGGAGCTCAAGGTCTTATATCAATGAACTTGGTCATGTAGAAAGGGTTCTACATTTGACACTGGGTACATACAGAAAAAGGGGGTGTGGGGGGATTTCTTGGTGCCTAACATATTTCTGGTTCCTGATTCTAGTCCTTCAATAAGGCTTGGCCACATATTGCCCTCTAGTTCCATTAAGGTCTTTCTCATTGCCTACTGATACGTTATTGTGTTTGTATTCAGCTACCTTGAGTGCCTATGTGTCATAAGTCAACATAACCCAGGTTAAGACCAAATGTCCCAAATAATTGTATGCAACAAACTATTGATCAAGAGAACTATTATCTAAGTCTAATCGAATACTATATTGGTTCTGCATAACTTTAATCTCTTCTGTAATTTTTAAACTATCATAAAAACTGTTATAATCATTAAAATACTGACGGCTTGAAAATTTGATATATTTCTTATTGAAATGTCTCAACCAAATATGAAAAAGGCTAGAAGGAGAGAAGTAAATGAAAAAATTCCCAACTCGCGTAACTAAGGATATCCAGAGAGAAAACTTTGTCACAATGCCTGGGTCTGTGTAAATCTCATAAATGATAGATGAGACCAAGTGGATTTACACACCATGGGATTTTACAGAACAATCCCACAAAACTGAGACTGTTAACATTTTTTTCAATCAAAATGAAAACATGTTTTAAAGGCTATTAAAGAGAATTTTAGGAGCACAGAACCATGGCAGCCCAGGTCATTTCTCTACCTCTCTTTAATAACACAACACCATTTCCACCCTGGTTTTAAGGACCCTTAAGGAAAGTGATTTTAAAATCTCTCCTAGTAAAAACATTTCTAATTAATAACAGAATTCAATGCCTGCACATATCACTATGGCTTTTCCCAATCTCCTCTACCCAGAGAGCAGCAGACCAGCAGCTCTGGCTGATGGGAGCATGCTTTTGAAGGTTGCTGAAAATTTTGCCTTTTTTTCCCTATTCCATTTGACTGTGTATATATGTAATCCTCTGGAACTACCTCATGTAGTATATTTTTCACTCAATCCAAATCTACCAGTGTTTCAATTTCTTGATTTATTATAGCACCCAATAATCTATTCTCCCAAGTACAGTACTTTCTGGCATAAATCCCTGGTTACTTTTAGTCTTCTTTGCATATTCAACATCTTTCTCCTTCAGTGTGATTACTGTGCTTATCTCCTTTCAATCATTCTACCCGATTCTGACCCCATGTTCATGGGTTATACACCGTCAGTGCATGTGAGTGATATTGAATCCCTATTCTGTCATCTAACCAGCTACCCACCTTAAGACATCAAAACCCCAACATGGGTGTTATCTTTCCCATCTTTCAGATAAATATGTCACAATTTTCAAAAGTTCTGAACTTAGAATTAAGCCCTAAAATTTGATTTTTGACTCACACACAACTCAGGACATCAGGACTCTCAGATAATAATGTACAAACACAGTATTTGTTATCAGGTGCACTTACAGTCTGGAGAATGATTGCACTGCTTTGCCATTTGAACTATGCACTCTGCTTTAGCCCGAGGTTTCTCTCTCTTAGTAGCATTTACCAGTGTAAACCTCATCCAGTTTCATTAGGTCCTCGTTAGTGTTAACCCACATCTGTTATCTCCTCACTGCCAAACCAAGAGGAAAGGTTCTTTTTGTTTTATGATCCCTGTGGGCAAGTGTCATTCTTGGCTGAACACATCAAGTGCCCATAAGGTTCTAATAGTTGAAGTGCTTAAAGCACTTGCCATCCATCAAGGTTTATGATGTGGTTACCATAGCTACCAAACCCCATGTGCTCCTGATCACATGGGATCTATTTTGTAAAGAGAGAGAGGGAGAGAGAGAGAGAGAGAGAGAGAGAGAGAGAGAGAGAGAGAGAGGGAGGTTTGCCAGGAAATTATTCACATATATTCAGTTCCAGTTAAAATCATTCAAGAGCCCTGGTGGTATGCTCAGTGATTAGGGTGTCACCCCATACACTGAAGGGTCTCAGGTTTGATTCCTTATCAGGCTGTGAGTTTTATCCCAGTCAGGGCACAAAAGGAAGGCAACTGATCAATTGATATTTCTCTCTCACAACCATGTTTCTCTCTCTCTCTAGAATCAATGAAAAAAAAATTCTCAGGTGAGGATTTTAAAAAATCAATAAATAAATTATTCAAAACATAAATAAAACAGAACAATAAATTTAGAATTCCTAAGAGGAGCTGAGGCCAATCAAGGCTATATACTAGCTTGAAATTGTAGGACAGAATGAGTCTATCACTTTTCCTTTATGCTGCATTTCAGCAGATGACAAAGTGTATAATTTTCAAGACTTCCTTGGAGATAGCCTTTGGAAAAAAGTACTGGAGTAGATAACTTTTAATCAAAAGTTACTGTGGGAGCCTTTTTATTTTCCCCAAAGAAAGTTTGCTTTTTAAATAATGACTAGAGTTGTGTTTTATATGAAACCTTTCATCCAAGAAGCACATACTGCTCTGTAACAGTATTAATCCGCCCAGCCTTCCTGTAAAGCACAGGGGGAGCAAACTCCCCAGATGTGCATATTGAATTTTTCAAAAAGCAGTTTAAGTTGAATCAATAGTGTATTCAGAAAGGAAGGTTAAAAAGGTAGGCTTTGCACTGTGTCTTCATAATCAAAGTCCACTGTGAATGTATTAGACTGTGACAAAAGTCTAATAAAGAAAAAACTGAAGCTCTATATATTTCCTCTTTGGCTTAATATTTGTTTAAGTTTGAATACTACCTTCCATACTTTCCATGGCATTTGGGAGATAGAAGACAACTTAGTATGGCATGGTGCTATGTCATTTTGCAAATAGAAACTAAATATTGCACAACCCAAAATTGATTCTCCATTAGGAAGTTAGAAATAATCTATGATTTCACTGGGCTATTGCTTAAAAATAAATATTTGTTTAAATTTGGATTGACCTGTTAAAACATCAAACATTCTGATACATATTTGGGCACTCTGTATCAAGAATCTTCAAAGTATTTATACTCTTTGTCCCAGTAATTCCACTTCAGGGGGTTACCTCCATCCATAGGAAAGAATGCAAAATTGAACTAAAAATTCATGATATTGTTTACAGAATCATATGTAAGTAGTAAACTAAGAATATCTTAAATACATAAATTTTTTAAAAGATTAAATATTATGAGTCATTTGTTCACTTACTCCTAATTACATGTCCTATGTTCCAGGCACAAGAAATATATAAGAAAGGGGGTTATAGTCTAATGCAGAAAGATATATAAGTACAATATAATTGTAGATGTCCTGAAAAAGAGAGTATGGTAGAGAATCAAAAAGGAGTGTTCAGTTCTATATTGAAAAGGTGAAAGAAAAATTTTCATAGGGTTGACCTTTCATCTAAGTCTTGAAATTCAAGTAGGTGTTTGGCAAACAGAAAGATGACCACTATCATTAGTGAAGAGGAGGGGCAGATAGTGGGAGCCAGAATACTCAAGCTGACATGCCCTAGGACTGAGTTGAGGCAACAGCTTTGGAGGAAGGAGAAGGAGCAGACATGTTTGGTGGGACAGTAGCTCTCTCTCAATATTTGATGAATTACTGAACAGAGGGAATGAGATGGCTGGGATAAAGGAGCAAAAATGATTCCCAATATTTTAGTTGTAGAACCAGGAGGGTTAAGAGAAAATAGAGCCAAGAGAAGGGGAATGGTAGCATTTAAACATGAAGAGTAGGAATTGTCTGAGGAGCATAAGTGATAATAACCAATGGAAAGAAAGTTGGATCTGAAGTTTGCAGTTGAGAGCAATGGACACCTGGGTTGTGGTGGTAATCACAGGAGAGGATGAGGGTATGAAAATTAAAAGGGGAAGCAAGGACAGAGCCCTGGCAGACTCCAGCACACTATGGGGTAGACAAAGGAAGAGGAGCCTTTCAAAAAAAAACAATGTGACACAGATAAGAAGAAGAAATAGTGAGCTGAGCAAGGTGCCATTTTCCAGAGCAAGTTGCTCTGGAAAGCAGAAGTCTAAATAGAATGGCTTTAAAAGTGACTGAGATTAAATTCCAGAAGAGAAAGGTCAAAAAGTAAGACATGGGATTGCAAAATGATATGCTTAAAATGGGAGAGACATGTACCTACTTTCAGATGATAGAGACTAAAGTTTGAGAAGAAATTATAAAATTATGAAAGAGAAATTAGAGTAAATACTGAAATGGTGCAGACTTCTCTAAGCTTTTAATAAATGGCCTATTTTGTAGGGACAAGTAATTTGGAACACGTTAAAGCATTTTTATAAAACTACTAGAGGCCTAGTGCATGAAATTCGTGTACTGAGGAGGGGGGTGTCCCTCAGCCTAGCCTGCATCCTCTCCAATCTGGAACCCCTCAGTGGATGTCCGACTGCAGGTTTAGGCCCAATACCTGTGGGACATCCCTCTCACAATCTGGGACTGCAGGCTCCCAACCACTTGCCTGCCTGCCTGCCTGCCTGCCTGATTGCCCCTAACCACTCCCCTGCCAGCCTGATTGATGCCTAAGTGCTCCCCTGCCAGCCTAACTGCCCTCCCCTGCTGGCCTGGTTGCCCCTAACTGCCCTCCCTTGCTGGCCTGGTCCCCACCAACTGCCCTCCCTCCCCTGCAAACCTGGTTGCCCCTAACTACCCTCCCCTGCTGGCATGATCGCCCTAACTGTCCTACTCTGTTGGCCTGATCACCCACAACTGCCCTTCCCTGCCGGCCATTTTATGGCAGCCATCTTTGACCACATGGGGGTGGCTATCTTGTGCAAAGGTGTGATGGTCAATTTGCATATTACCTCTTTATTATATAGGATAACATACTTGGACATAAGTAAAATTTTAAAAGATGTAACATTGGATATATATTATAATTTCAATTTTGTAAAACAAACTATTTGTTTAAAAATTTTTGAAGGGAAGCAATATGAAAAAGATTAATAATGGCTGACTTTGAGAAATGCCACTTTTATATCATCCTTTTTCAAATTTATTAAAATGTTCCAAAATAAGCATGAACTAAAATTATAATTTTTAAACTTCTTAGAAGTAAAGAAAGTTGAAAGGAGGAAGAGAGAGGTAGAAATGAAGGAATGAAACAGGAAAGAGGAAGAGAAAGAAGGAAAGGCAGTAGAAGGGAAGATCCACCTGAATCACAATGTGGGAATCACTAATCAAATCGTACACATGACCCAGCTGACAGGAGATTACAGCATTTTAGAGATAATCTGTTTCCTAGATGTTACAGCTTTAAAAACTAGATTTATGTTTGACCTCTATAAAGGTAAAACTTGTTTTTCTTTTTAATGACTAAACAAAAGATGTTGCACCCTCACAAATTATGACACTTGCTATTTCATAAATCTTTTCTCCAAGGTAATGTTATACGGTGTCAATGAAAACTCATCGCTGAAGGAAAGAGGGATCTGAACTTCTGTTGTAGGAAAAGTGTGGACAGTGGGTAATCTTGACAGGCTGAGGATGCTATTGACCATAAAACTTTATCTGAAATAAAACGTAATACTCATGAATAAAACATTAAAAAAAACTATTGAATTTAGGCATTTGTTCTACCTAGAAGCTTTTTTTTTAACCTGCCAATACATTCATTTTGTAAGGGTGACATTTTACAAACCAAGAAAATTAGAAGTCATTGATCCAGTCATATCATTACATATTGATCAGTGTGTTCTAAACCAGAGGTTTCTTTTCTTTTAAAACTTTTCTTAGATCCTTTGACAGAAGCATGGCCACACACAGCAGTCATTCCCAGAAAGCTGCACTGGAGAGCCTGTAAAAGAGAAAACATCCCCCGCAAAATACAGCCGCAACAAGGCTTCTTTGCATGTGGTCGAGCCAACTGCAGCTCTGTTGCACTACTGGGCTATAAAAGTATATTTCATTTTTACTGTTTAGCACTGCAGCACAATAGGAAATTGGAGCTACAATCAACATCATTTGATTTTCCTTGACAACACTTAAAGTTGGAATAGGGAAATCACATTCAACTTAGGGTTTCACCATTTGCTTGGACTATTTTTATTTTTCCTTATAGGGAGAAAAAAAAGGAAAGTTATGTATTCAAATAATTGCAGCAATATCTTTACAAGTGAAATCACCACAACAAAGCTGTTTATTGCCCTGATCAACATTTTAAGTCTATGCAGCTTTCTTGATATATAGGGGCATGGTTTTTTTCTAATAAGTATGGGACTTGGGTATACTTTTTGAATTAATTCTGCCATGTACTGGGTCCTAAGTGGAGAAAATACTGAAGGAATGTGCAAAGGTTTACTGTTTGACTGCTACAGGTATAGGAAAGCTGGGGTTGAAACTGAATTATTTCAAATATATTTGGTTTAAAACATAAGGCAAGACTAGAGAACATTTGTTTGCAGCCAGAAATCTATTTAAATGTATCTTACTATTGAAAGGAATCCTCAACAAAGAATGCTCTGACCTGCTGCATTTTAATAGATTTTATAATACAAATTAGTGGCCTGGTGCACAAACCCATGCACATTGAAAGGAAATTAATTAGAAGAAATATTTTAATATTGTTATTCACCCTTTCTCTATCATAGAAGTGTCAACCAAATTCACGATGGACAATGACAGATGGAAACACACACAGGTGCTATTGGCACCAGCGAGAAATTTATATATCTAGAATATGCTTGCTTAATTAGACCTGCTTTCTGATGTAGCTAAACTTTTTCCAGCCAGAGAAGCACCCAACTTCTCTTTCAGGTAATTGTCAGCAACACAGCAGTAAATATCAACACGAAGCAGATTATTATTGTAGATCATGCAGGGAGAACAAAGGGTAAGATATTTAACTGCAGCAGTGTTTGACTATGTTCTGCGCAATGAGAAAACCTGAAGTCATTTTTGAGGTCCACCATATCTTACTTCTTTTCAATCAGGTCAAGTTTCTAAACTTTCTAAATCTCCATTTTCCAGCTAATGAAAAGAAAATAGGATTCTACTGAGTCTCCTATCTACCTACTCCAGGACTTCTGTGAGGATCAAATGAGATGAGGCACGTGGAAATGCTTCACAGACATTTGGTTAAAGTGTGAAATGTTTGCACCTGACTATAAAGCAAGTGGTGTTCCTGGGCTGAAGAAACTCCAAGGAGGCTAGTTGTCCTTAGGGAGAGGAAGCAGGGTGTTTTTATGTGACACTTAGCATATTAGCCTGTGTGTGTGTGTGTGTGTGTGTGTGTGTGTGTGTGTGTGTGTGTGTGTGTGAAGAGGTGCTCTGTGCCTCTTTGAATTGACATTAGAAGATACAAGAAATCCTCCTCTAGGGACCTAGACAGGATTTCAATTCTCTATTGAAAGGTCTGTGACTAAACAAATAATAAAATCTATGGTGAAGTCCAGTACCCTATATAACATAGCTTAATAGAAAAAGTGGTTTCTTTGTGTAATCAATAAGGAACTAAATTCCTTCACTTGAGTGCCAGAAGTTTGTCCAAATCCAAGTATAAATAAAATTATGTTAATAATTAAATTGACCCATATTCTCCAAGAAACAATATACCAGGTTTGAAATAGAGAACAGAATTCTAAATTTGATTATTTGAAACATGGGTTGAAAAGAGAGAAAACAGAAAGCTTGTTTAAATACATAAGCAGGGTCACCAACTAAATTTTTTTGGAGGAGAATGGCTAGGCCAGGCAAAACAAAGACAAAATATTTCAGATATTTTCTTAATAAACCAGAATCAGTCTTAAAGATTTATTTTTCAATGAAATGTTTTCATATATATATATATATATATATATATATATATATATATATATATGCTAAAATATATGGTATGCTGAAAGCTAATTCCAGCAGGTCATAAATGCAAGTAGTTCATCAAATGGTTGATGAACCTTGAGGCTTCATCAGGCCTGAAAATCTGCATGTTATTACCTGCTGCTGACCAGCTTTAGACAATTCCCCCAACCTGATCATCTTTCACTGTTTACCAAACCTTACCTTTGATATGTATATCTGCTTTGCTATAGGGCAAAATATGGGAATAAAAAGCCTTGGGTCCAGAGATTCAGGGAATTCAGTCACTAGAACTAAGACTCCTCTGGCTGCCCTAAAATGCCTTCCAAATTCATCTTTCTTCTCTGGCTCTTTATTAATTTATGCACAGCCCTTTTTCCAGATTTCTTGAATCCTAGTAGATGCTGAGAAAGACCCCGGCAGTGGTGCATTCTAGATATTGAGAGAATAGCTACTCTCTCTAACTCCTCATGATACCTTCTGAAATTGCAGCTGGCTTTGGCCTTAAACACTATATCGATTCCTACCTTAATATAGTCCTTTTTTCATGACTTCTGTTTCACCTCAACTTTTCAACCACAGCCATCAAAGCCCAAACTAAGTGTGTTTTCCTTCCATGACGTTTCTCAATGATTCAAAGCAACATTCATTCTCAGGTCTCCTGACCTCCTCCAGCAATTTCCCTTTGTACCATGCACATTGGGAAATATACTGTTTTACCTTATACTCTTTTCTAATTAAAACATACAAGAACCTTTCACCTTGTAAGATTATTGTTTTTTTAAAGCAAAGTTCCTCTTATATATCTTTTATAGGTGCATAATATTTTGATTCTGCCGTTTGCAAGAATAAGCAGTCAATTACAAATGATTAAAACTTACTTTAAAATAAAATTTGCTTTATTTTTAATTGAAAGGAAACATGCTCACTGTAAGAGATTCTGTAATCTTACGACACTAAATGAACTATATTTTAAACATTGATTATGTTCCCAAACATATATATATATATATATATATATATATATATATATATATATATAATCTAATAAAAGAGTAATAAGAGTAATATGCAAATTAACCATCATTCCAAGACACCTAAGCCATGGGCACCTTGGCCCACCAGCCAAGCCACACCCACCAGCCAATCAGAGTGGCTGTATGCAAACTGACTCAGCCAATGTGGCAGCCAGTGGCCACAGAGCTAGAGCAAACAGGAGGCTTCCGTTGCACCAGCGATGGAGTTGAAACTGCCTGCCTAGGCCAGCCAGACCTCTTCTCAAGGCAACAATGTTTCAATTATAGAAGCCACAGAGCTGAAGCAAACAGAAGGCTTCATTGCCTGACTAGGCCTCCATTCAAGGCAACAAAGTTTCAATTATAGAAGATAAATAAACCCCAGAAACCTGATTCCAGCCAGCCTCACTGGGACATTGGGTCAATGGGAGCTGTGGGCAGCCTGAAAATGCCCTCAGCTCCTCACCCAGGCTGGCCACACCCTCATGGGGTGAGGGTTCCCACTGGGGGGCTTGGCCAGCCTGCAAACAGCCATCAGCTCCTCACCCAGGCTGGCCAGGCATGCCAGCAGGTGGACATCCCCCAAGGGGTCCCAGACTGTGAGAGGGCCCAGGCCAGGCTAAGGGACCCCCTGAGGAACCCCTTGAGTGCACCGGGCCCCTAGTGTGTATAGTGTGTGTATATGTGTGTGTGTATATATATATATATATATATATATATATATATATATATATATGACAATATATATTTTCATGTGACAATATTAAACTTGCTTCTTGTAACTTTTTTTTCACTCAATAATACATCATGAACAAAATCTCAGAGGAATGTTATGGTAGTAGTCCATAGGATAAATATGCTAATTAGTTAGTCACTTAAAGGTGAATATGTAGGTTGTTTTTCTTTTATTTTAATGTAGGTTGTTTCTTCTTTTTAAAAAAAAAGTTTCCATGGGAAACTTTTATACCTAATTATTTCCTGAGGATAAACTCCAAAAGAAAGCACTAAACTTTGCAATAAAGTATGCAAATGTCTCGATACAGTACCTGGTGCATAGTAAGAGTTCAGTAAAGGCTGGCTGGAGTCATAGCTAAAATTGCTGGATCAAAGCAATCATATATTTCATTAATTTTTTAAATGACCACTTATAAAATTGAATCAATTCATATACACCATCGGTATACAAAGAGCCCAATTTCTCACAACTCTATCCATTTTTTAAAAATATTTGATAATTGTGGTAAATATTACTATTGTTCACCAATATTTCTAGTTCTCTCCTTCCAAGTACAGGGGCAGAGTACACTTCATTAGCTGCAGCCAGATGACTTGCTTTGGTTAACAAATGTGAGTAGAAATGACTTCTGTCATCTCCAGATAGAAGCACTTAAAAGCTGGCATGAAACTCTGCCTGCTGTCTCTTCCCCTGACACACCAGCTAAGGAAGTCAAATCATCCAGACGGTGCTTCTACAGGAATGGGCTCACTGGTTGCAGCTTAGAGAACAAATACTCAAAACAATCTTCAGAGAACTGCAGAGAACTCCATCCTCATGCTGAAGGATGAGTAACAAATCATGCTGTACTAAGCCTCCTAAAATTCAGGAGTTGTCTGTTATCTTAGCAAATCTAGCCAATGCTGACTGATAGAACTATCCAGAAGGTGAAAAATTCTTACCATTGGATTCCTTTTGTTACTAATATTTCTTACACATCCTTCCATAGCATTTTAAATTGTGTTGGTACAAAACTACCTATATATCTTTTCTGGAAGAGTGTTTGATTTTTTAACCATTAACTTTTAGCAACACTATATAGTAACCCATCCCTCACCTCATTGCAGATACTCGGGAATTCTGTGGCACTTGAGAACAGATAAAACATCAGGGGTCTCTGAGACAGCCATGCTTCTGCTCAAAAATCACAAAATACTTCGTTTTTATTTTGAGATAACTATTCAAATGCCACATTAGTAAGTATATATGCATCAAAATATAGTGTTCCTCTCTTGTACTAGTATATTCTCCACAGCATCCAGCACATTGTTTATTATCTAATGGGTACTCAATAATAATTCAAACAGGATTTTCATAAGTTGAAAACTTAAGAGCACCTTTAAGGTGTTTAAGTTCAGTTACCTTATTTTACAAGCGAGAACCCTGAGATGCCAATGGAGGATATAGCACGGCTTCCACGGGGGTGGAGCCATCACGAATCTCCCACATCATTGTACAGGAAGCACCCCAAAACCAATGCCCAGTGTTAGTGTGAGTAAATTCAATAAGGAGCTCAAAATTCTGTACTTAACACCCTTGAATGCTTACTTACAGTTGCATAGTTTACTGCTTTTTGAAAAGAAAGATAGAATAGAGAACTCAAACTTACTTTTGTTCTCTAGATAGCTAGCCAGTCTTCCATGTGATTATAGAATTACGGGGCATACTACACTGGATCATCTTATTTCAGGAGTGATGATTAATCACAACCAGCAAGAATTAAGCCAATCACAAGTATATCTTCCCCGAGGTGATTGGTGTTACCATACCAACCAATAAATCCACCAGCTTCGGGCACATTTTATGAAGCCAGCTCTCATCTGGGTGTGACAGCTTGAATCTTGGAGCGGGATCATTAAAATCAATGGGAGCTGTAACAGGCTCACAAGTGTGGAATTGGGTGCAGCAGCTCTGAAACTGCTGGTGTTCATTTAAGCCCACTGCTCATTCTATAAGCAAAAAGATTTATCCCGTCTGACAGAGCAATCCAAAGAATCTCTCTAGCGCAGACTGTTCAGCCCCAGCCAAAAAATACAAAAAGCTGATAACTGGATGTTAACGTATATTTTCTTGCACCTGCCTGCTCCTTTCTCATGTCAGAGTCACATCTTAACCATGTTAGAAAGAGGGACTCATTATCAAGAAATCACCCCAATATGCCCTGAATAGGAACTCCTGCAGAAGGAGAGACCAGCACCCAGTAGATTCGCTTGTTTCTGACCTGCCCCAGTGGCTAAACCAGATACTAGTTTGTCAAAAATGTGCAAGTCACTATCTGCAGTTCCTATCGACTCAGGACCCCTTTGAAGGGCAAGATCAGCCAGGAGGCTGAGGAGCATGTCCTGGGGGCCCGGAGAGCAGAATATCTAGGAAGAATTTAAGTTCTGTCAATTAAAAAAAAATTGTTTTAAAGTTTAGGGTTTTGTTTAAATTTTAAATTGTGAATAATGTAAGAAAATAGTATATATTTCCAAAGCCTGAGTTCTCTAAAGCAGAGTTTCTGTAATGATGAGTAAATAATTTTGTTGTTTTTCTTTTTCAATCTATCGTGGACTAATATAATTGCAAATTGTAATACAAATTACTTATTGGAAAATAAGTAAAAAGAGACACATATAAAGTACAAGCCTCAATTTTTTTCACTATTAGATTCAAGCTACACACAACTGTTCAAACTGCTAGAAAGTGAACACCAAGTGAACACCAATGCTGGTCCGCAGACCACACTAGGAGTGGGGAAGCGCTAAAGACCTAACTGGGATCTGGGCCAGAATAATTACAGCACTGAGTTGCTGGCTTTTTAAAATATTTTAATAAGGTACATCTACACATTGGAATACTATGCTGCTGTGAAAAAGAAGGAACTCTTGCAACAGTATGAATGGACCTGGAGAGCATTATACTAAGCAAAATAAGCCAGCTGGAGAAAGGTAAATATCACATGATCTCACTCATTTGTGGAATATAATGAACAAAGTAAACTGATGAACAAAAATAGAGCCAGAGGGAAAAATATATTTTAGAACATAATAGAAGTAATCCTATTATTTTCAGATTTTTAATATTTCCTACAACTTTTGTGATATTATGCTATGTTAGTATAGTTTGGGTAATATTACTATATTTAAAATCTTTTTTCTTGAAATATTAATGTCTATTGCATGTAATATATTTAAAATTGTTTTTCTTTTTTTTTAATTTTTTTACTTGATTTTTTACAGAGAGGAAGGGAGAGGGATAGGGAGCTAGAAACATCGATGAGAGAGAAACATCAATCAGCTGCCTCCTGCACACCTCCCACTGGGGATGTGCCTGCAACCAAGGTACATGCCCTTGACCGGAATCGAACCCGGGACCCTTCAGTCCACAGTCCGATGCTCTATCCACCGAGCCAAACTGGTCAGGGCAAAATTGTTTTTCTTGAAATACTAATGTCTATTGCATGTAAATGGCTAGTTATTTTTGTATCTACAAACTGATAATAGGTTTATTTTATATACTGTAAAATAAATGAAACTTCAGAATTGTTTTAAAAAAAAACTCTGAAGCTGGAATAATAAAAGTAAAATTATCTGAAAATATATTTTTTTCTTTTTTTTCTTAAAATATGTTTTTATTAATTTCAGAGAGGAAGGGAGAAGGAGAGAGATAGAAACATCAATGATGAGAGAGAATCATTGATTGGCTGCCTCCTGCACACCCCACACTGGGGATCGAGCCCACAACCCAGGCATGTGCCCTTGACCGTAATCGAACCTGGGACCTTTCAGTCCACAGACTGATGCTCTACCCACTGAGCCAAACCAGCTAGGGCTGAAAATATATATTTTTATTAGTCTCATTTCACTACCAGTAGGATTTAAATCCCAAATCAGTAACTATAGTTCGATTTTTTTTCCCCCAGGATGTACTCAAAGAGCAATGCTCTCCTTCATTCAACAATGACTGCACACAGCTCTGTGTAAGCACTGCTGGCAACATAGCAATAAACAGCACAGTTACAGTTGCTGCCCTCAAGAAGTTCCCCATCTAGTCTAGTCAACAGACAGCTACCAAATGCTTTTTATTCCTTCTTTTGCCAGGAACTTTAAAACTCAGGCCACACCTGCACGACATTGAAATGAGGTCATCATTGGCTGGTGCCACGTTAGCTTCCTGCGTGTTTCCTCTGAGTCTTAACTCATGTCACTCTAGTTCCCCCAACTCTGTTTCTTCTACCCACTGCTGCACACTCCACTGCTAATTACTCCTCCTCCTGGTGATCTCTGCCCAAAGAGCTTCTAGACACCATGATGTCATAAATATCAGTGATTCAGGCAGGCTGTCAGTGGAGTGGCCAGGAGTCTGCCAACGCCATCAGCCATGGCCAGCCCAGTTAAAACCATTTTGATGAAGCTTACTCAACCATTTATACAATTGTAGTTCTCTTCTGTTCTTATCGATAGAAGACTAAGATTTATCAAGAATTTCAAATTCTTCATATTCTTCTAAGAAAAAAATACAGGCCCAATATTCTTTTCAGGATTTGAGACATTATACAGATAATGTGCTTACAAAACTCATTTTTAATGTTTTACCAAAAATTTGTTAAGTTTAACATTCAACATCTTCCTAGATCAAAGTTATAAATCTTAACTTTAGAAATTGAATCCTAAGAATACAAGGTTAAAAAAAAAGACTTCTAAATATACTATCATTTTAAAGTTTGGTTTTGCTGCAGAAGAACCAAACGAAACACTAGTAATAGTCTCTCTTAAAAAAAAATCCAGTAACTATCTAAAATCTAAAATGCAAGTATTAGCACCCTGATGTTTATACCTAATTAACACAAAAAGAAGATGTAGAGGATAAAGTAAAACCGCACCCTTACATAATGATATCATTGCTCCAAACAAGCATTTCTACCACAAATTTACCTTCAACATAGATCATTGCTATACCTACTTTTGTCTTTAAACTTTTAAATTAAAGCCAATTATAACCTCCATTGAAATAGTTATCCAGTTTCTTTTACCTCGTGAATAAATCGAACCATAAATAATCATCCCGATAATACAGTATTCCTAGAAATGCTAAATAACCTCATTAATGTTCCATTCATGCTTTGCATTACTTAATTTAAAGCCAGCCCACAAATATTTTTCTTTATTGAAATTATATAAACACAGCATATATTTTATCAAGTTTAGTCACAGGGAAGTCTAATGAGATGCATGGGATTTTTAAGAAATGAATGCAAAACCCAAACCAAAGCAAATTTGCTACTTCTCTACAGGTCCATAAAAAATCAGTCAACCTTCTTAAATTAATCTAAGCAGAAATATAGTATGTTAAAGCTTTAAAGGTATAGAGAGCTGGAAATTCATAGTGTCCTTTACAAAAGGCCTGGGAAAGCTTGCTCAACTTGCACCGGGAAAACAGGACTTCATATTCTTTTTCCCTTCATGCTGACACATAGTTATATCTCCACACAAGTGAAAACCCAAAAACTTCCTTTGTATTCCACACTGCCACAGGTTATACCTAAAAAGAATATAGCCCCTCCCCAATTTTTTTCATTATAAGTTAAAATATTAAAATATAGATGAAGTCACAAGGTTCTCTCCTATACAGCCCCTTTCTGGCGTCATATTTCCATTTTTAATTTTCCTGCCATCTATTGACTACGATCATTCTGAATACTTTCTACCACTTCTCCAGATCTGATTAATCTACATCCTCTTTTTATTTATTGGTTTTTATTAATTACACTGCCCCGAGAATCTTCTGGTGAGAAAACTTGACTTAGCTCAGGTCAAAACTAAAATTTCAGATTTTAGCACCACTTCTACTCAATTATTAAAATGTCTGATAATAACAATGGGTTATATTTATTACACACCAAGTGGATGTTTTAAAAAATTAAATTTTTTTCCTAGTTGGAATATGTTTCTAAAAATATAATAATCTATAGATGATAGTTATGGTTGCTTAAATGTGACAGATATTTTTTCAAGACAGTTTTGCTATGGAGGGGAACCTTCTTTGTTTTATAAGACAGCTGTTTATTCTCTATCATTGTCTGTTATGGTGTCCTCTCCTTGTGTACCTTAGTGTCTGTCCACATATTAGCAGATCCCTTTCATTCTATACCTTAGCATGAATTTTAGAAAGAGAAAAATATGTAAAAATATTTCTTATGGAAATAAACTAGATTTTCTCTTACGATTAACTTAGAGCAGATGATCCCAAATGTTTTATTCATGTGATTTGATTCTCAGCCACTCACATTAAATCACCATTGCTTCTCTAGCAGGAAGTTCTCATTACGACAAGGTATAGAGAGCTACAAGGTCACTCATTTTTCCTCTTCTCTACTGAAAAACTACACCAAATCAGCTTTTGTCTCTCGAGTTAAAAGCCATCACAGATGGCTCCATGGCACAAGAAGTAGCATTGGTCTCTTTATTAGAAGTCAGCGTGGTCATAGGCACATTGCCTGCTTTCAAAAATCCCTCCAGAATCCAACATTCACTTTGAAAACAGTTACATTTTATAGATTTTGTTTATGAACTCAAGAAAACACCAGCTATAAATGCATTCATTTCCCCATGATAAATATCCCCATCTAAATATTTAGCAAAATTAAGCCAAAATATCAGGGCTGCCAGCAATCAAATGTCTTTCTCTCAATGGATTATTATCTGTTGCAAAAGGATGCCTTATCATGATGGTCATATTTAGAAAGATTCCCTTCATAGTTTCAGGAAAAAAAAGTTTGACATTATATCTTCTCCTGTTCTTAATTTCACATATAAAAATACAAATCCTTCGGAGAAATAAAAGGCATTATTCTGGAATATCGCAAAGTCTACCCAACTGGAGTCACCACCTTAACTCTGGCCTTTTCCATAGTCTCTATCACTGCCCTACAGTCCACCAGGCTCTTTCCACCGTTACCCTTCTACCTTCTTGAAGGTACTCATCAAAGCAGCACCTGTCCTATTCATTTGGACCCAATCCTCAGAGCAAGTAAGTCTTCCCAGTTCTCAGAGCAAGAGTTATATAGAAATATATTCAGGAGCCTAGAATTGCTTTCCAAGCTTCACCAGTGCAATCATAGACTGAGAAAATACCAATTTCCCTCAGCTAAAATCCTAATCCTCTTCTTGAGGAAATCTTATTCATTTTTATATCAATCGTTAAATTGTCAACTTTAAGACTTATCACTGGCATGTTCAAATATGCAACCCAGCGCTCGTTCAGATGTGAAATTTAGCCATGATGCAAGTAAACAATTAAGAGGCAAATACAACTTAAAATAAAAATTAAAAATTAAACTATTATTTTTTTTAGCTATATGCTTTTGGGGATCGGTGGTATTCATTATTGTTTTTATGAACATCCAGAATATTAAAATGAAGATTACAATGTACATTAAAGCATTTTATAAATACCTAACACTTACTTGGACTAATAAATGTGTGATTTCTAAAGGAAGGGACAAAATAAAATTAATAGATTCTTTTTATCATTTATATATAACAATAAGAAACTATAATGAAGCCACTACTCCTAGTCAATATAGAGCTTCACTTTCAAGTTAGCGCCCCTTTAGTTTAAGCACAAAGCTATGACTACCAGGAGTGTTATTTCAGCAATCCACCCTAAGAAATAGCAGAAGCCTCAGGAGACCAGCTTTCAGAGCCAGCCTAAGATTTTGTAGTTTTATGAAAGAGCTAGCATAAAATTGTAGCTTCCAAGTTTAACGCTAATCTCTGGACTTATTTCAGAAACAACAACAACAACAACAAAAGGGGTCAAAGGTATTAGGTAGAAAAAGAGCCACCAAAACTCAATTGTTATTTAGATGGAAATATTTTTACAGCAAAATATCCTGGCAACAACTTTGGTCTAGAGATTATTTCCATAGTTTTAGACATTGAAAAGATATTGGTCACATGCCTTTCCCCTCTAGAGGTATTTCTTACTGTTGTACATGCTTGGGAAATACAGAAATATGTATTTGTGAGGTTAGTATTAACATAGTTTGTAAGTCACTAGTGTGTAGTGACACAACATTTTTGTTTGCTTTTTGTTTGTTTGTTTTCTTAATCCTCACCTGAGGGTATGTTTTTTATTGATTTTAGAAAGAGAGAAATGGGGAGACAGAGGGAGAAACATCGATGTAAGAGAAAACATTGATCAGTTGCCTCCCATACTCAACCCAACCTGAAAACAATCCCTTTTGTTGTATGGGATGATGCTCCAACCAGCTGAGCAACGCAGCCAGGTCTTCACAAAATTTTGTTTAGCAGGTGCCACTAATGTACTTTTCTTGTCAACTATGAGGTCATGATTTGAGTCATGTCAACGAACACATTTGGATAGATGGAACATTAGAAGCCATGTCTAAATTAATGAGCCATTTTTAGAATACAATTTTACTATTCTTGCTCAATTATTTCATGGTTATCAGATAAAAAAAACAAAAGTGATCAGACCCATTGGGAACAATTTTATTTTATTTCACTGTAATTTTTACAAAGTCCAGCTTTCTATAATTGCTATTTCTAGTTACAAAGTAGGCTCTGGCTAACTCTTTTATTTATGCCTATATCACCAAGAGTCAGTCTATCATATTTTTGCCCTCTTTTAAAAAGCAATTTGCATTTAAAATTTTACTTTATACTTTCAGTTTTTAATATGTGTTATTTATTTTAGAGAGAGAAGAAGGGAGAGAAGGAGAGAGATAGTAACATTGAAGAGAAAGAATCATTGATCAGCTGCCTCCTGCATGCCCCCTACTGAGGATTGAGCCCACAACCGGGGTATATACTCTGACTGAACTCAAACCAGTGACCTCTTGGTGCATGGGACAGTGCTCAATCCACTGAGCCACACCAATAAGGCTAAACTTCCATTTTTAAATTAAAGAATGAATACCCTGGAAACTTCTTTAGGATTGCATATGTGGGGAAGCTTAGGCCAAAGGCCATCTGTTTGTCTATCATGCTTCTGCTACAGTGGGGGCCTCACTCAGAGTTCTCTCTTTGTCTTCACCAGTTAGCCAAACGCCAGTGTTCGATCAGCCTACTTGTCAGGTAAAGAGCAAGGAAATTAATGCAACACTAAGAAAGCCCAAGATAACCAGGTGGTTTAAACAAATAAGACATCAGATGCCGCTGCTTCTCAAAAATCTTAAATCCACAATACTGTGCCTCATCAAGAAATTAGCAGAGTTATAAATTATAATTGAAGGTGGATATGGGTGCTAACTATTGGTCTTCTACCCAGTTTGGCATCTCTGAGCTGTTTTGGCATCTCTGAACAATGCCGAGGCTACCGAACATGTTGTAGAGAGTAGGTCAGCCGACCTCTCACCCACGTATCTGAGGTCCTGTGGGCACAGTTGCACCTGGTTACTACAACAACATGCACTTAGAATCTCACAGAAGTGGATTTAAATCCTGCTTCTGACATGAAATTTCTCTGATCCTCAAGAAAATGTCACTAGTGTGAGATATACTTCAGAATGTTGCTGTGGGCATAAAATGAAGACAGGCAGCTCAAAGCACTTAATACATGGTAAATGTTTGATGATATTTTTATTTCCAAGGCACAAAATACCCAGCTTACTCCCAGCAGGCTGGGTGGGAGTTTGATGAGCTCGAAGCCACAGGAGGACATATGCACCATATGGGACACTTGGCTGGTCCCACCAGCAAGAAGTCCACTCACCAAAGTCTACAAAACTTAACTAAAAGAAAATAAAATCAACCAGGTCATCTTTTTGAAATAGACATCTCATGGTCCAGCTTGAATATCTGTTGTGAAGATTTCAATGAAAGACCCACAAAGCACCCCAAAATCTCTCAATATCTTATAAGACATATTTCCCCATAGGCTGCAAATTCAGAAGGTGTCTGCCAGTATCAGAGGCTGACCTTTCCCCTGGAAAGCTCTGGGTTCACAGGGCAGCTACAAGTTCTTTGAGGCTGGGCCAGTAGCTCCCCATACAGTCCAGACCTGTCACCTTGGACATACACATGGTTTCCAGGCACAAGGAGAGGAGAAGTTGAGCCTCCCTGCTCGGTCACCTGCTATTTCATCTCTCCTCACTAATTCCCAGAGGCTCTTCTCCTCTGAGGCAGATGTGAGGACAGATTGGAACAGACTCCAAAACTCGTGCTGCCTTTCCTGCCTACTCACCCTGTAACCCAACATCAGCAAGGCATCTGTGTAAGCAAGGCGGCCGTATAGGCAAGGCCAGCAGCCCACAGAGCCAGGCTCACTGTGGATCTTCAATCTGTGTGTGTTGAATGAATGAGCATCATTCGTGGTCACTGGGATGAGTGCCAGCCAGCTGTGAATCATGGCCTGGCTCCTTTACCTTGTTGAAATTCTGTCAAAAGGACATTCTAATCCAATTAGGGAATCAATATCCAAAAAATATCAGAGTTGTGTTAACCATGCTATTTTTGTTTAAGATTATTATCCTGTGGCATTTTAATACCTGAAAATGACATACGAACAATAGTAATGAAAAGCAACCACCTAAAATTAATAAACAGACTGATGTGACAGAGTATAGAATACACAAAGAGGCTCAGAAAGTAACACCGTAAAATTAATTTGAAAAGTTACTGTTTTTCTCTTCTTTTCAAATCATAAACTGATGTTTTAAAAAAGACCTTTAAAAAGAACAACCAACTGTAATATTATTTTGAAAATCTTTTCCTGGGACACATTTTATTTAAATAAGAAGGTTTAAATTAAATATAACAACACCAAAACTGTTTGAAAAATTAATGTCCTAATTTGGGGGAAATCAAATTTGGTTATCTCAAACCCTAATGGGCTCCGCCATCTTTCACTGTAGGAAACAAAGAATGGAATCATGATGCCAAGTCAATCTCCTTAATTGCCTTGGTCTCTATCACATGCCACTTGGAGAGGGGTCCTGCTAAAGAGCACCCACAGGCCAAATAAGATATGACATTGAGAGTTACCCAATTCCATGACTTCCAGCGTGTGTTGAAGGACAATTATCTGTTTTTGTAAACTCTGAATGTGTAGAAAATGCCAGGGTATATGGAAACATTCGCAAACTTCTAGAATGTCAGAGCTGAGAGTGACCTTGGAAGGTCATTATTTCTATCTTCTCATTCTCTAGACAAGAAAAGTGTTCAGTTGTGTTTCCTCTCTGTGGACCTGAAAAAAAGAGGTTTTTACCATTGTAGCAGCAATTACTGGCCTGCTACAATATCTACAAGTAGAATGCACAGTGCAAATGGATGATAGACAGATATCTAGCTGGCTAGCTAGATGATAGATATTTTGTATATGCAATGTATTATAGCATTATCTACACATATTTTCTCCCTCTGTTCTCCTCACCTTTCACAAACACACACAACACACACATGCACATACACACCACAGGCACACACATACATATGCACACCACATGCGCATACATACTGCACATGCCCACACTCACACACGCATAGCAAGCCATTTCGTTGACATATTTTGAAGACAGTGATCATGTTCATTCATATATGTGGTTCAGAATCTGTCAGGCACTCAACAAAACTTGCTGGAGTAAAATTACAGAAGGCTCAAGTGATTTCCACACTGTGAATTCAAGGCAGTCTCGGGGATTCTATTAAACTTTCCTGGGACCCTGCCTCCTGTCCTGTCCAGGCTCCAATCTTTCTGGGGCAGTTCTTGCTGTGGAGCCCGACTGAGAGTCTGGGGGCAATTTTCAAGCTGGTTCTGCAGCAGTTTTGCCCAGTGGCATCTGCAGAGCCACACTGCCACCTGCTGCGGCATCTTCGAAGCAACTGACGAAAAGCTGCCAAATAAATACCATGGGACGCCTTTGTTCTTCAAAACACACGACAAACTGCAATCCATCAGCATTTATTAAAATTAATTCTAACACGTTCATTAACTTTTAAGGAAACTACAAGGCACACGGCATTGTGGAATGTCTGCAGGAAGTGAGAGCAACATTAATAGGATGGGAAGCACAGAATCTGGGGGGCCTCAGCTCGGCGGCTTTCACAGAAAATGCTTAATGTGCCCTTTAGCTATATCTTTAGAAACCTTAGACTGAAACCTTGCACGTTACCTGCCAAATGTACTTATCCTGTCACCGTCTGCAAATACATGTTGTCCTATCTTTCCCAGAAATGACATTCTCAATTTCCAAGACTCACAACTGAAGAGATCTGAGATGTCATTTTAAAATGTGGCATCGAAGGACAGGAGCCCAGAGGATTGATGAGTTACGTCTTTATGCCACCGTAACCTTATCTACTGAAAAAGATGATAAAGATATGCTTAACCTTTCTGTAAGAGTGAGTCCTCCGAGTATTCTCAATGCATTTTAAAAACAAGAAGCAAACTTCAGGCTTTCTCCTCTATGAGAGGAATTCTATTTTTGTAGGCGCAGAGATAATTTTATTTCTCTTTCTACTGGGAAGTAAAATATTCAAAGATTTAAACATAAAAGAATAAATGGTTTGGGTGGCAGAGCAGGAATGAGAAGAACAAAGTGGATTTTTCCTTGGTTTGGGCTTTTTGATTTGGGGCTCTGTATGCCTCAGGAGTTATACAACAGCGCCACTGTAGGGCCTTTTGTGGAATAACAGGTCAGCCTTTTCCAGACCAATTTTCCACCTGGTGTATCCCTCCTTTTGTATAAGGCAGTTATGCAAAGGGTTAAGTTTGCACAAAATGTATTTTAGTATTAGTCTGTTTATTTTATTTTTAAAGTGCAAAGGGCTTTAAAACATTATACTGAGATATCAAATGATTACTATGTTATTCTGCAAAAGGTGCTGATTAATCTTTCAGGTGACTTGAGTCAACGACGTGCCCTTGGACAAGTGTCAGTCCCTCCCTGGGTCCCACGTTCCCATCTGGAAAAAATGGAAAAGGGGTGGATTGGTTTACAAAGCTGCACTATCTAATACAGCGGCCAATAGTCACAAGTGGCTACTTAAATTAAGATTAATTAAAATTCAATAAAATTTAGAATTACATTTCCTGATCATAGGATTTCTTGGCCACATGTTGGTCATGGCCACTGACTTGGACAGAGCAGGTGTAGCAGGAAGTCCTAATGGGTCGTCCTGGCATCGCTCAGATGTATGCTTTCTTCCCAATTGAATCTACATGCTTATAGAAAAAAAAAAATATGGCACAGACCAATTTGGTCAAAGGGAGCCATACACGTAGCAATGTGAAAAGCAACACAGAGAAAAGGAAGAAGAGAGGAAGACAAAGCGAAAGGACATGACCGTGAGATGGGGGTTCTAGGCTCCCTGCCACATGCATCGCTGCAATCTGAGCAGCCACTCGGGTTTTAGTTCCAGTCTTCAAACCAGCTCATCTGCAAAATGAAAAGGACCAAGTGCCTGCATCCGCAGTCAGCATTCCTAACGAGGGAGGACCTAATGTGCAGCATACATTTCCACTGGTGACAGCCCCGGGAAGAATCTGCTGACAATTCTGGGTTCGCCTGTGGAGCACAGCCCACACAGCAGGCTGCCTGGCTTAAGGACATTTAGGTGATTTTCTACCGTCAACACGGAAGGTGTTTCCTAACAAATCAACAGTGTGCTGGATATTACGACTCTGGCACAACGCTGCCTGCCACAGTGGACCTTGGCCACACTCCAGAGAGCTTGGACTGACAGCACGAAGCAGAGGTCTTGCTGATGGTGCCTCATGTCCTCTGGAGCCACACCAAGGTGCCTGGGTCTCACACAGCAGCACCGTAACTCTGCTGGGCTAGTCCTGCAGCCACACAGCATGTGGCCCTGGCCGGCACAGGCTTCTGCCAGCCATCAGAGCCGCTGCAGTCAGCTCTCTCCAGTGTCCCCTTCCCCCTTCGGTGAAAGCAGGAGGTAGGATGACGGGAAACTGGCATAGCCGAAATCTGGGGCTTTCCCTGAGGGAAACCTGATACTGGCGCCCAGATCATTCCTCATTCCCTGTGGAAATGTCATCCAGGCCTCACAGCTCCAAGCATGGCCATGGCCTCTTACAAGGTGGGGGAGAACTCAGCAGTGTGGCAGTTTCTCCACATGCTGTCAGGCCATCATCTGTGAGGTTAGATGTCCGGGTTGGATCACCCAAGTGTGACTCCCCTCCTCAAGGGATCCCCCCAAACCTCGCTGGAGCACAGCCAGGCTGGGTACCATGCGCGCCAGCCTGTGGATTTGGCATGCGTGAAGCATGGGGCCAGCAGGGAGGCCGAAGCTGAGTCAGGCGAGGTGAGTGGAATGGTCACAGATGGGGAGGGCAGAAAACATGCTTCAAGGTCCCTGAGGCACAGCATCCGTAACACGGGGAAGAACAATCTGTGAGACACATTTAAGGGAGGTGGAGGGCGAGAGGCTCTCCAAGGAAAGGCAGTTTGGCCAGTTGTGTTGCATTCACAAAGCAAAAGGGAGACATGGCCAGGCTGCATGCAGCACACAGCCTCACTTGGGGCCCTGCACTGGGTGGGGTGTGCCCATCATCCCCCTCCTCAGACACACAAACACAGCAAGGAGTGAATGCGATAATTAGCACTATCTCGAGCCCAAAAGACAACAATAGCCACTGAGACATTTAAAAATTCTTCCCTTTGGATTCCCAAGTTCTTCTGAGGTTTGATGCTCCTCACTTTTGCTATCTGGATATTCTAAATCTTCCACGTGGAACAGAATAACAAGAATGCAGTGTTCCTATGGAAGGGGTGGAGAGAGCAGAGAACGGCAATGAAAATACATCTATCCATGAACCCAGACAGGCTGTGAATGGGAGCAGGGCTAGGGAAGGGCTGAATGGATTCATCACGGTTGGGGATCAAGTGCCTGGGCATCCCCGGCCCAGCAGCTCTGTGCTTTCTCCATAGTCACAAAATGATCCGTCTTATCCTGGCCTTGCTAGGCGCACCCGAGTCCATGGCACTAGGATAAACACAGCTGGGTGACAGATTTTGAAGCAAATCCTGTCCAGAACATTTTCATATCCAATAATTGTGGACTCAGGGTATTAAGTTTCAAAAAAAATAAAAGAGAGAGAGAGAGAGAAGTGGAAGTGGGACGAGGTGTACACAGACACATACAAAACTGTGCACCCTCTTAATGGCAAAACCATTCCCGGCCTCAGTGGCAATGGGAGCATGGGGATCAGAGCAGAGCAAACCATGGCCACAACGTCCCCATCTGTCCAGGACACGAGCAAATTTCCCACCATGCCTCAGTCTTGAGATATGTGGGCAAAGCAGAGCTCACATGTCCAAAAGGATGTAAACATGGTCTTTGCTCAGAGCTGTTTTCTAATTCAGTGCAGAGCTTACAAAGGGATGTTTCCAAAGACTTCACCAGTCACTCACAGAACTGACTTTGACAGAAAATTCTCCCACAACTCAGTAGATCTGTGAATTCTATGAGGTTAACATGGAATAGAGAAGCGTGGGTTTTACATTGCCATTGTTCACCTCCTCTGGCTGTGCCTTTTAGTTTCCAGTATTCCTTTCCTCATCTCTCTTCCCCTGTTCTTTTCAAAAACCCTCACTTACATTAGAAAATACCCCTAATACTGTTCTCTTCATGGAAAACACATGTCAACCTCCCACAATTATAAGGAATCTGTTGGACCTAAAAGGTTGGGTGGGAAGGAATCTCCTATTTCTGACACCACCTCCTCTGTCTCTAGGTTTACCAAGAGTCAGTTGAATATTCAGCTGGATGGCATTTGCCCTAAAGGTCATGCAGTGTTGGGCTAAGGGTGAGAAGACGGGTGATGTGAGCAAGACAACTTAGAGCAGGAGGGAATCCAATGTAGAAAGACAACATTTCTAAACCCCTCGGTCTACATGGATGAAGAAGTATGTGAAGGCCCTGGCCCATGTGGCTCATTTGGCTGAGCATCGTCCTATGCACCAAAAGGTTGCCAGTTCCATTCCCGGTCAGGGAACATTCTTTGGTCCTTGGGGTAGGTGCAAGAGGCAACCAATTGATGTTTCTCTCCTTCTCTCTCCTTTTCCCTTCCTTTCTCTCTAAATCAATAAAAACATATTTTTTTAAAAAGTGCACAAAGGGTAACTTAAACATGGAGAATGGGATGGGGAAAACCAGTCGTGATTTCTCCAACAAAACAGAAAGTCTGGGTTTGGGATAAAGGGCCAAGAGGTGAACATGCCATTCACCTCCGGTATTACTGTTGTTTCCTACCCTGACTTCCCTCAGTCCACCTCGTAGGAGACAATTCCGAAATAGATTCCTGACCTCTACCCCAGATTATTGAATGAAATGCCTCAAGAGCTCCATTATAGAGCCTTGTTGTAGATGGTAAAAACAGAAAGGCATTTATCTTCAAAGAAATCACTAGGCTTGTGACAGTGACAATACGAAATTGTTACTATTCAAGGAAAGGCCAGTTTGGCAAAATGCTATGTTTTTCCTCAAAATAAATTTCGGGGCTAATCTGACATTTCTCTGCATGCCCTCTTTTTTATTCTCTTCTTTATCCAAGTGTAACATACATGCCTTGGTGCCGTCCTTTCAAGTCAATCTTCATCTCTCAGCTGTTTATCCCTTCATTTTTCTCAGGCAGATAATCAGAGTACCTGTCATTCTACCAGGCAGGAAGTCATTCAGAAGAAACATTGAAAATAGAGGTGTTGCCTGCTCTCCTGAGGGATGTGAAGAACAAAGGTTAAACAACGCCACCCACGCCATCCAGGTATCCTGTGCTTGTCTGCCTCTGATACGCATTCAGTGGCTCTGAATGGCATCTGTGGGAGAACCTACACTGTGAAGCGGCATTCTCCCACCCTCCCGCCATCCCCCACACGGCAAATCCAGCCACCTTTTCTTACCATAGGAAATCTGTGCTCATTCACAATGTTTTTTAAAAGCCCTCCTCTTCTATATAAGATGGATTTAATTTTCTTCATGAGAATAAGTACCAGCACATTGGTGTTATGCTCCAATGAATGCTGTTGATGTGCTTGTCCTTTTATTTCCCCAGCTCCTTCCTTGATGTTCAAATAGGGCGGGCAGGGTAGGAGGGGGCTGTTGAAAGGGTTCGGAAGAGCTGAAAAGGAGCCTCCTGGAATGCTCTGCTTTCTAGCTGCAGGTGACCTCTGAGGCTGGGAGTCTGCCTTTATATCTGCAGGGAGGGTACGGGTGCAGTCATTGTGGCTGGGAGAACGGCCAGACCTTGATGTTTCCTGCTGCTGAATTTGCCCAAGGAGCAAAAGTAGGGCAGCAGCCCAGCAGGAAGTACATTTGCCATTTTTCCTCTGCTTCGGGGCCGTGTAAAGACCAGGCATCCCCTCTCTGGCAATTGTTTCACCCCACAATCTGGAGCCACAGAGTCTGTGGGGGCCCAGCCATTTCTCAGGGTGAATCTGCACAGTAGGCAGCTGTGAGTTGTCTGTAGCTAAATAGAGAATCCAGGGGGGAAATCCAGTTGGGAGCTGGCTGGGACACTGCCAGGAGCTCTCTGGAGCTCATTATTTGGAGAGAACCAGAGTGAAGTGAAGAAAGACCCAGGGAAATGGAGCCTGTGTCTTTGGGGTGCCTTCTGTATACCTTGTCCTCTGTGGGAGCTTCCTTGACAAGCTGGTGCAGTACTGTTTCTCTCTTTTTCTTTTAGAATTAGATTACAAGAGGTTTCATTGTTGGCTGGGGTGGTTCTGTTTTCCTCTAAATACAGGTTGCTCAAATAACTTAAATCAAATCAATATCTCCGGTTTCCTTGAGTGTTCTGTTTCATTCGAACCCAAATTTATTTTGTATAAATGTCATGATAATTCAATGAAAATAAAGCTGAATCAGCCTCTTTTGCTTTAACGGGTTTGTTTTATGTTATCTTGCATCAATGAAGATTTAGAGAATCGTGCAATTTATTGAGCACATACTACAGGCCAAGCAAGATACTAGACAGCATAAATGTGTGACTGCATTTAATGTTCACGACAATTCTGTAAGACAAGGATGACCACTGCAACTTCACTCATGGAGAAACTGAGGCTCCTAGAGGTTAAATTAATTGCTTAAGGTCTCAGAGCTTAAGTGCTGGGTCTAGAAATTGGAACCAGGACATCTAATTCCAACGTACATATTGCACGCACTATGCTATCATTACCACTGAAATAGAAAAAATAGGCCCTTGGGAAGTATGGTGCACCCACCTACATTTTCTTTCCCTCATCTCACAGATAAGCAGAGCCCAAATAAATGACTAGCTGCTTCAACATTTCTTCACTCAAAAAATTCAGAGACAAGATAAACAAGTCAACATTTGCCAAGAAATAGACATTCTGTGTCATCATCAAGAATTGTGTGTGTAGGGTGTGTGTGTGTGTGTGTGTGTGTGAGGATGAGAGCTGATTGTACCTCTCCACTCTGTGTCCATGAAGTGTCTAACTAAGAAACACCCAAGTTACTGTTATTTTGTCTTCCTTCCTTTAAATTCCAGGGAAGAGTGCAAACTGATTTCAAAGTGCCAGAAGTGGGTAGATTACACACAGTTTGGCCCTAAGAGTCTGTCTAATCAATGTACTGGCCCGTATTTTTCACATTTTATGGGACAGCAGGGAAAATTGTTGAAGAGCCAATTTGCAGCTGTGTCCTTAATTACGCCTTCTCTGTGAAAGGAGGCGAATTTTTCAGCGCAAGACTGCAGCTGCATTCAGGAGGCAGGAAGGCCCGGTGTTTACAGCAGATAATTGAATGTCCTAATGCTCCCATATCCCAAGGTGGACTCCTCTCTGTGTGGCCCAGGCAAGCCATTTGACTCCTTTGTGCCTCAGTCAAGCCTGCTGCCAAAGTGTGTTCAAGCAGCAGGAGCTGACGGAGAAACAGATGCTCTATGTGGGTAGCAGTGCCCTGGATAATTATATTCCCCCAAGTCACTGTCACTTACAAAATAGTGGAGTTCAAAAGTTCCTGCCTGCATGGGATGCCTTTGAGCTGTTGTTCCTCTGCTGAGTCGTAATTGTCTCCTTCATACACTGGGCAGTTCACTTGGCACCATTGTTGACAGAAAAGTATAAAATCCTGGCGTATCCATACTGACCAGTCCCAGGGATGGAGGGGAAAAATGGCAGACCACCAACTCAGCTGTAACTTTATTCTTCTACTAGAGGCCTGGTGCACAAAACTTTGTGCACTGGGGTGCAGGGGAGGTTCCTCAGCCCGGCCTGTGCACTCCGTAGTATGGGACCCTTCAGGGGATGTCCACCTGCTGGCTTAGGCCCGCTCCCGAGGGGGATCAGGCCTAAGTTGGCAGTCAGACATCCCTCTGGCAGACTGGGAGCCCTCAGGGGATGTCCACTTGCCAGCAGCGAACAGGCCTAAGCTGCAGTCGGACATCCTTAGTGCTGCTGAGGAGGCAGGAGAGGCTCCTGCCACCACCCCTGTACTGGCAGCCGTCAGCCTGGCTTGTGGTTGAGCAGAGCTCCCGCTGTGGGAGCGCACTGACCACCAGGGGGAAGCTCCTGCATTGAGCATCTGCCCCCTGGTGGTCAGTGTGTGTCATAGTGACCAGTCATTCCCAGTTGTTCTGCTATTAAGGTCAATTTGCATATTACCCTTTTATTATATAGGATTACTGAACTTAATTTAGGTGAAAATCCCCACTCCCCTTAGAGGAAGGGAGAGGGCATTTCAGGGATGACCCCATTTACCCTGTGATGGCATGTAATTATCAAGTTGTTTACATCACTTGCAACAAGGCATTGGGATAGCCATTGCGTCTGAGTCACCATCTATACGTGTTGGCACACCCTAAGATATCATCATCCATGTCACGGGTGACATGGTGGTCATTGTTGAGTTGACGTTTGTTCTTTAATGCACGGGTTCTTATCATTCTCATGACCCCTCCAGGGCATGAAGGTTCTGCTGTTACAAGCAGAAGGAAGTTTTTTGCCTCTCCTGGGCATTTTTTTAAGACAGGGGGATCATTCTACTATTCCACTATTGCTGAGGAATGAGGGAAAACAAGAGTCCCTCTAGGTAAGCAGGAGCAAGTACCCTGTCCTCTCAGGTCCCCAAGATGTATCTCAATGCCTGTCCTCTGCTCTCCCCTGGGTCTGTGGAGGGACAGCAAAGGGCACAGGGCTCATCTTTCTAGAACACACCTAAACCTAATATTGTATTCCTTTTCCTCCAGTTCTCTCGCCTTCCCTCCAATTCAGGAAAACTTCATCAGGGCGTAGAAAGAAGAAAACTCTGTTCAGGGTACTGCCCACATCTCAGGCCCTTCACAGCCTGGGATTTCTCTGATTCTGCTATAACATTCCTAACAAAGACACTTGGTTGTCTCCTTATCAGATATGAAGAAACAAGGAGTTAACGTCTCATACACTCGCATTCTAACATTAAGTTTATTGCTTTTACCATGAATGTATCTGGGGGTGTGTTTCCATTTCCTTCCTCTCAGAACCCTTCCAAGTGAACAACTCGTGGTGATGTCTGCCTTAGCAACTGGAGGCCTGACTTCCACCCAGCAAGTACTGGACAGGCTGTACTGATTGTTAAAATGTCGTAACCGTTCCATACTGGTTAGTAAATGGTGGCTGTCCAAGGCCACAAGTACTGTTGTTGCTACCCTGTTGGCCCAGCCTCTCCGCCACAACCCCCTGAATCTGCGAAGGAATAAAACCCAGCACAGCACGGGGCTACAGCATTCTGGCTCCAGCACTGTAAACCATGTCCATTCTTATTCGTCAGTCATTGTGCCTGACCAGTTGTCAAATGTTTTGAACTTTACTGCTGGCTATTCCTTTGAAACGTAAAAGGGCAAGTGGGTGACTTGCTCCTGACATCATCCTGGGAGGTGGATACCTTCCTTCAAGCAGCACTGGGAGTTGCTGCTGAGCTACTGGATGGGAATCACTAATGATAAAACTGAAGAATCCTGTCAGGACATTGCAGCTGGTCCTAATGTAAAAGGCAATGGAGTTCATGTCAGACCATTCTAAGTTTAGCTTGAGTTCCCACTGGTCATGGGGCCTTATGACTCTGAGCAAACATGTAATCTCTGCACGTCCTTATCTCTAAGAGGTGGTAATAACTCTTGTATCATAAGGAACAAATAAGATATCAAAAGAATGTAATGAATTTTCTTCCTTCCTGGATAATTCAAACCAAAAACTTCGGTAGGGAAGAGCAAGATGTGATGATGGGAGGGAGAGGAGGCACAGCCCTACTGAGTGTCAGAGCCTGAGCAGTGAGTGCACCATCGCGTGGCATGAACACAGGGTGGGCGAATGCTCCAGCTGGTGATGGCAGCAGCCCACTGAGAGGTTTGGAGTATGAGTGGGGCTGGAAGTACATTGGTTTGGGGCCAGGGGTGGGGAGTGGGAGCAGTGATTATATATAAGAGATTGAGCATGTTAAAATATTTATTACAAGTGGTAGAACATACTTTTGTCACTGTTGGAGAAGGGAGTTACAAAATAATATGGACCAAGACAAACACTAGAATAAACCTTGTAATGTTAGATTAGAGAATTGGAAGTGTTAGTATAACTCATGGTTTTCATTATATTGATAGCTATACAAATAAATGTGTGTGTATATTCCCACAGACACAAAAATACATATTCATATAGCCCCATGCAATGAGTCACCCCAAAAGCAGATACCTCAAGAGTGCTGAGCACCAACTGCCAGACCTGGGCTTGTACATGCCACACTCCACCAAAAGGAGCAGGCTTCCCTGGAGAAATAGCCAGAGTAGGAAAATACAAAATAATCTGGGGAAAATACAAAATATAAAAGTCACTGCGCCAAAAAGTAAAGAAGGGCTGAAGAAATGGCAGACACTCGTTAAGGGAACAGAGAAGTCAGCTTATAGGAGTCCCACTGACCAATGCTGGTTCAGTTTGAGAATCAAAGTAAATAATGATAGTATATAATACAACCCATTAAATAACATAGGAATCCCTGAGTCTATGTTGATATGCATGGAGAGAAGGAGAAGCTTTTTCTTACAATAGAATATCAACTAATAAATGTAGAAAAGATAATGGAATTTGTAAAATCATCCTTTGGCAACTGTCATAGTAATTAATAATCAATGTAACAATTAATTAAACATCAATGTATGCTAAACTAGTGAGTGATGTTGAATAATGAGTAGGCTATTTACAAGGTCTTAAAATACCTCCCCCACAAAACACATAATTACACAGAAAAAAGAACAACTCCTGAGTGGATAAACTTGACCAATACCACCTCAACAAACAGATTTAAGTTAACATCACCAGTAAAAGAACAAATAGAAATTGTGTAACACTTGACATGATGCAATGGAAAAGCAAACAAACAAAAAAAAACACACACACACACAGAATCATGTCTATGAAATTACTACAAAAAAATACAGAAACTGATTTTTTCGTAAAGAAACATCAGACAAATCCAAATGGGGAATATCCTACAAAACAACCTGCCTTGAAGCATCAAGGTCAAGGACAGACTGAGGATCCAGAGGAAAGCAGACTATAGGACACGACGATTAAATGCAATGCATGACTCTGGTCTCAATCCTTTAGTTGTGAAGGACACTGTGAGGACAATCCGTGAAACTTAAAGGGTTTCCGAGAATTAGATGGGGATAGCATGTCAATGTTGAAGTTCCTGATTTTGATGATTGCACTGAGGTTATGTAGAAGAATGTCCTTTTTGTAGAAAATAAAAACAGAAGTATTTTAGGATGGTAAAACATCATGTCAGCAATCTACACAGAAGAGGGTACAAGCAAAAAGAAATTCCTTGATTTTTACCGTTTTCCTATATAGCTGAAATTATTTTAAAATAGAAAAATCTTAAGCTAAAAAAGAAGAGAACATAAGAATAATGTATATAAATAAAATAAATAGACCATGCATAGGAGGAGAAAAAACTAGAACTAGTCTACAATGGACACAAAAAGACAGAGACTATACGCTCTCACTCATATATGGACTCTAAAATAATCAAACTTACAGAAGCAGAGAATAGAAGGTGGTTAGAAGGTGGTTTGCTAAGAGAGGAGATCTTATGTTAAGTGTTCTTACCCCCCTCATATCCACAAAATAATGATGATAATAATAATAATAAAGATGGTAGAAGGAATTTCAGGAGGAAATGATTGTGTCCATGTTTATATTGATGGTGGTGATGGTTTTAAGGGTTTGTATGTTTCCTTCAATGCACCAAGTTGTATATATTAAGTATGTACAGTACTTTACATGTCAATCATACCTCACTAAAAGTGTTCTTTAAAAAAAAAAAAAAAGAACTAGACCTGGCCCATATTTGTCTCAAAGCACATGTATGTGATGAGTAATCTGTTCCATTGCTCTGTCAGGATGGAAAAGCCTTTTGAGCATGTTGCCTTACCCAAACTCATATTGAAACAACAAAAAAAAAGAGATCTGGAGAACCAAGGACCAAAGAAAGTAAGTTACTTATACTGTGTACATAAGGATACACCACTGCATTATCTTAAACAGCTCTAATGGTCTTATACAGCATCATGTATTAGAAATACAAATATAAATCTACTAGAGGCCTGGTACACGAATCCATGGGTAAGGTCCAGCCAGCCCACCCCGATGGGGGCCAATCAGGGCCAGACCAGTTGGGGGAAGGGGATGTGGGAGGTTGGCCAGCTGGCCCCACCCCTGATCAAGGTTGGGAGGCCGATCGGAGCCCCCATCAGCCAGTTGGCTGACACAATGCACGTCATAGCGACCAGTCGTTTTGGTCATTCCAGTGTCATTCCGCTGTTCCAATTGCTTGGCTTTCATATATACTAGAAGTCTGGTGCACGAAATTCATGCATCAGAGGGGGGAACCTTAGCGCAGCCTGCATCCTCTTGCAATCCAGGACCCCTCAGGAGATGTCCAACTGCTGGTTTAGGCTCAATCCCACAGGGATCCCTGGCCTGTGGGACCAGGCTGAAACTGGCTCTCTGACATCCCCTAAAGGATCGGGCCTAAACTGGCAGTTGAACATCCCTCTCACAATCTGGTACCACTAGCTCCTAACTGCTAGCTTTCTTGCTTGCCTGATTACCCCTAACTCCTCTATCTGCCTGCCTGATTGCTCCTAACCACTCGCCTGCCTGCCTGATCACTCCTAACCACTCGCCTGCTTGCCTAATCACCCTTAACTGCTCGCCTGCCTGTCTGATTGCCCCTAACCACCTCTGCTTGCCTGCCTGATTTTCCCTAACTACCTCTGCCTCAGCCTCCACTGCCATGGCTTTGTCCAGAAGGATGTCTGGAATAACGTTCAGAAGGTCATTCAGTTGTCTGGTGTAATTAGCATATTATGCTTTTATTATTATAGATAGATAGATAATACTGATATGAGTAATAATGGCTCAAATCATTATCACTCTTATTTTTCTACCAGAAACTAGATCAATTAAAATGATGTTAAAAATCTCATTGTTTTCACCAAATAAAAGCTGCAAAATTACTCATAATGTAGTTAATGACCTTTTCTTTGCAGTACTGGCAGTGGCAATCGGACTTCTACTTACTTGTACAACCCCTATGTCCAAAAGATTCCATAATTACACACGTAGCTCATGCAAGGCAAAATCGAGCCCAATTCTCACATCTATTACCACAGAAACAACTTCAAATTACTTTCTATGGATGAATAGAGAAACTGCCTGAAAACTGCTGACCCAAAGCTTTTTCATTCCTAATGGTAAAGAAATTGAAACCGATCCATTAGAGTTGTCAAGGAGACAGAAAAATAAATTAACAGAGTATAATGCAGTGGTTAAGAGCACAAATCTTATAGCCAGTCTTCCTACCTACAAATATCAGCTCTACCACTGTAGAGCTGAGTGATCTTCAGAAAGTTACTTAACTTCTCTGTGCTTCAGGCTTCTCATTTAAAAGATAATACTAGTATCTACTTTATAAAGCTATTGCAGGATTTAATAGATTTTTTATGCAAAGCACTTCTTATAGTAATTGGCCTGTAAGTGATCACTGAGTGTCAATATTTAAATTGTTATTATTTTTCACTTTCTTGTAGGGTAGAACTATTGATCCCAAAAGAAAGTCGTGAGAGTTATTCAGATCCTTCCACACTTTATAGTCAAGTATCGCAATAGATAAGGTAATCCCAAGTTATATTCAAAGCAGGCCCTTTTCATTGCCTTAACTGATTTTACTAGTTGTGTCAAATCAAAGAAACCAAGCTGGTCTAGCAAAAAAAAAAAATTGTTAGACTTGAAACATTTGAAACATTCAAATTATGTTGTGTGTGTCTAGCTAATCTGAATAGCATATGACTATTTTGACCAATAAAGCCATTAAAAACAGACTATTCCATTTATATAGGGGTGGGCAAAAGTAGGCTTATAGTTGTTCATATAGAAAATAATACAATAATTAATTAACAATAATCCACAAATAAACTGCGTTTTTCATACTCACTATGTAAACTTACCTAGCCTGGGTTTCCTAGAGCATTGTAAAATGTTCTCAGATGCTGGTGAGCACAGCATTTTAAATTCAACCTCAGATATGCTCTCCCGCAAGCACAGAACCTGACAGGGTTTAGGGAGTGACTGACTATAATGACAGGAGCTTTGCTCCTCAGATTAATACAAAACTTTTCCAATAGCAATGTTGCCTTTACTTTCTTTTCTCTCAAGTCCCATCAAGACCTACTGAATCAGAAGCCCAGGGGATGGGACTCAGTAATCTGTCTTTAAAAGCCTTTCAGTGACTCTAATGACCATTAAAGTTGAAAGACTTTTGTTCTCAAATACTATCATGAAACTGTTCTCTCACAAACCTCCTCCTAGTGAAGTACCCTCTGATGGCCAGATTTTTCTCCACATGTCAAAGCTCTAAGACTCCCTTCACTCTCCTTCCCTGAAACATGGTGAATTCTAAGACCTCTGCACATGCTGTTCCCTCTGCTCTTCCATCAGCACCTTCACCGCTGTCAGGTGACTTCACTGTGTAAAGTAGGGGCCTCCTAAAATTCTTTGTCTTGTACTTCGTTTAACTAAGGATGATCCTTAAGGTAAATGAGTCCCTTTTCTATGTCAAAATAAAAATAAGAGAGAAAACAAGCAGTCATAAAGAAAAAGATAGATATTCTGGTTATATAAAAATTAAAATAATTTTCTAGGGGAAAAAGAAAACACCAAAAATAGTATAAAAGGATGAATAAAGAGAGAAAAATATTTGCAAGTCATAAAATAAGTTAAAGATCAGATATAAAGTGCAGAGTGCCTATCAATTCATAACAAAAGGATAATTTGTTTTTAAAAATAGAAAAAAGTTATAGTCAAATAGAGGAAATTCAAATAACCCATAAGCATGTGAAAAGATACTCAGTTCCACTATTCATCAAGGAAATGCACATAAAGCTAAAATGAGGTACTATTTTTCACCTATTAAAACCAAAAAATTTAAGAAAATAATATAGCCCAGCCAGAGTGGCCCAGTTGCTTAGAGTATGTACCAAAGGGTTGCTGGTTCAATTTCCCATCAGAGCACATGCGCAGGTTCAGGTTCAATCCCAGATTGGGGCACACATGGAAGGCAGCCAATGGATGTTTCTCTCTCTCATCCTCCCTCTCTCTCTCTCTCTCTTCCTCTTTCTAAGCATGTCTTCAGGTTAGCATTAAAAAATATTTAAAAAGAAAATAATATGTAGTGCTGATGTAATATATCTCAGGAGAAGTATAAATTGCCAATCTAGGAAAGTGATTTGAAATTATTAATTAAAATTATAAATATAAACCCTTTGTTCCAGAAACCTCCCCTCTATAAAAAATAAAACCAGCTGCCCTAACTGGCTCAGTGGATAGAGAGTCGGCTTGCGGACTGAAGGGTCCCAGGTTCGATTCCAGTCAAGGGCATGTATCTTGGTTGTGGGCACATCCCTAGTGGGGGGTGTGCAGGAGGCAGCTGATTGATGTTTCTCTCTCATCAATGTTTCTGGCTCTCTATCCCTCCACCTTCCTCTCTGAAAAAAATCAATAAAATATATTTAAAAGAATAAAAATAAAAAAATAAAAATAAAAGCAGCAGTGAGTAAAAATGTGCATATGGTATTAGTATATAGATACTAGAGGCCTGGTGAACAAAATTCGTGCATGGAGGGGGGGGTTCCCTCAGCCCAGCCTGCACCCACTGCAATTGGAGACCCCTTAAGGATTTCCGACTGCCAGTTTAGGCCCGATCCCTGTGGGGAAACTCAGCGCTGACTTCCAGTCTGGTTAACCCTAAACTGGAGGTCAGACACCCATCTCACAATCTGGGACTGCTGGCTCCTAACCACTCACCTGCCTGCCTGCCTGATTGTCTCTAACTACCTCTGCCTGCCTGCGGCCAGGGCCTGGGAATAGACCGATCGCCAGGGCAAGCACACGCAGAGGCTTGGGCTAAGCCTCCGCGTGTGCTTGCCCTCGCGGTAGCTTGCGGGTAGCAGCGGCGGCTTGCAGGGCCAGAAGCAGCCTGGCTGGGGCTTGCCTGGCTGGCTCCAGGCCCTGCAAGCCATTGCTGCCACCAGGAAACGACCATGGGGGCAAGCACACGCAGAGGCTTAGCCCAAGGTCAATCTATTCCCACGCCACAGCTGCAGGGCCAGAAGCCAGCCATCCAGGTCCCAGCAAGGGCCTCCAATCAGTTCCAGGCAGGGGTCTCCTGTGAGAGGCCCCTGTCTCCCTTCAGAGCTGGGGTGAACCCCCAGGAGCCAGGAGAGGGAGAGATGGGCAGGGGGAAGATGGAGGGAGCATTAGCCAGGGAGAGTTTTGGGGGAAGTAACCAGGTGGGGGAGAGGTAGAACAGGATGGAGGGAAGAACTTTATAAAAGAGTCAGTGGACAGCAGTGTTAAAAAAAGAGGATGTATGAGTGAACTTTAGGGCCTATAATGAAAACCAAGTATAGTTGTGTACTGGGGACAGACTTTAAAAGTAGAAGTCAGAAAAGAAAAAAAGATAAATAATAGTGGATAATTAGGCAAGTAGATAGATAGGTATTAAAACAGTGGAAGTAAGTAGAAAAGAATATGTGGCAAAGGTAGGATGAGAGAAAAAGAGGGAGGGAAGAAAAGTTATAAAGAGGGAGTTGGTAGAGCTTAAAAAGAAAATGGGAAGAAGGAAGGAATGGGGGAGGGAGCAAAGCAGGCCAGAGGGAGGAAGTGAAGAAAAAATTAAGGTGGGAAGGAAGGAAAAGGGGAGGGTGGGCAGGGGTAAAGATAAAGGAAAGAAGGAATGTGGGAAGGGAAGGAGGGTAGTAGAAAAATGGGCAGAATGATGATGGAACAGAAGTAGGAAATGAGGAAAGAAAAGTTTATAAATGATGAGTCAGTAGGAAAAGTGTTACCTAAAGGAGAAAAATTGTGTGAGAGGAAGAAGCCAATAAGGAAGTCAAATACAATTGTGCGTGAAGGGGATAAGATTAAAAAAGAAAGCTAATAGGGGTGACCAGGCCAGTAGGGGAGGGCAGTTAGGGGATGAGGCAGGCAGGCAGGCAGGCAGAGTGGTTAGGGCAGGCAGGCAGGTTAGTGATTAAGAGCCAGAGGTCCTGGATTGTGAGCGTCCCCAAGAACTTCATATTGGAGAGGGTGAAGGTTGGGCTGAGTGACCACCCCCCAAGCACGAATTTTGTGCACGGGGCCCCTAGTAATATTATGCTATTTTACACAAGCAGGGCACATTATAATTATTCTGGAAATTGCTTTCATGTAATTTTTTTCTTATGATCCTTTTTTAAAAAAAAAAAAGTCATAAGTAACTAGTGGAGCAGATATCCTTAGCTCAATCTTATAAATGAAAAGAAGCTAGTATGAATGGCTGCCCTTTACTTTAGTGTTTTGTGTTTTTCTAATTTTGTCAGTAAAAATGGTAGTCACTTTTTTTTAAATAAATTTTTATTGATTTTTTTATAGAGAGGAAGGGAGAGGGATAGAGAGTTAGAAACATCGATGAGACAGAAACATCGATCAGCTGCCTCCTGCACACCTCCTGCTGGGGATGTGCCTGCAACCAAGGTACATGCCTTTGACCAGAATCGAACCTGGGACCTTTCAGTCCACAGGCTGACACCCTATCCACTGAGCCAAACTGGTTAGGGTGGCAGTCACATTCTTACAGTAGTATTTTTGTTGTTTTCATTAATCCTCACTGGAGCATATTTTTTCCTTTTGTTGTTGTTGTTGTTTTAGATAGAGTGGAAGGGAGGGGAGAGGGAGTCAGAGAGAGAGAGAAACATCAATGTGAGAGAGGAACACATCAATTGGTTGCCTCCCACATGGGCCCGAGTCTGGGCCGGGAATCAAACACGTAACCCAGATATGTGCCCTTGACTGGGAATTGAATCCTTGATCCTTCAGTGTTCAAGCTGACACTCTTAATGACTAAGCCACACTGCCATAGCCCTTGCAGTAGCTTTTAAAAGTACTAATGGAACATTTTCTCAAGACTCGCCTGTCTTCAGCTGAGGCAATCAATCACCAATTGCTTTTCCTTCGGGATAAAAGAAAAATTGGATTTTATAACCACCAGCTCACAGTCACCTCCTCAAAGTCCCCAGTGGGAATAGGATCGGATTATTTAGAATGCCTCTACATCGCTGCTTATAACTCATAACCACTAAGAGAGAGGAAGTTGATGGCAAACTAATAAAATAAGTTGATGACACAATACATGTTGTGGAAAAGTAGGCCAAAATTAGTTCTTACGATACTAAGAAAAAAGTTCACCAATAAATGTTAGAAATGCCTAACTGCTTTTTCATTTATTTTCCAGTTGACAGAAATAAGTGCAATTTTTTTCTTTTCTTTCTTCCCCTGCCCCCAACCCCTGAGGAAATTTACAGAGAGAACAAGTCACTGGGAAAGGCTAGGAATAAAAGGATGGGAAAACACAAAAGGAATGAACAAGTAGGATTAGGAAAAGTTTTACCCTTAGTGTTGTGTTATCCTAATTCACTTAACCTAGTCCTCTAGTTACTTTCCCTTTACATGTGATTGACTTGTGCTCATGCTTTGTATTCTCACTTGCCACTGGTGAAGGACAGCTGCATCTGTAAGATGGTGACTTGTCACAGAGCGGCTCTCTGGGGCCACATGAAGAACGAAGAAACCTCCCTTCCTGTGTTAAAGCCTTGATTGCCAATTGACTGCATTACTGCTACCTGCTCCTGTGCCCACAAATGAAAGAGAAGACATGAGATTCAAAATGTTGGCAAAGATGAAAGAGAGCCTTGGGGTACAGAGGGTGGTGGTGCCAATGGTCATAATATTCTAGTGAGACCAACTGGAAACGTAGTGCATATCCCAGAGGACACACTTGACTTCTTAGACTCCTGACAGCTCTAGCACATTTCCTTGAGTTACCACAGCAACCAGGCCCCAGCCCCAACTCCCCACCAAACACACACACACACAAACAAACTTTTTCATCTGGTAAGTTAGGTTAGTGGAGTTTGTGCTAAACCAATGAGGGTGGGAGAGATGTGGAAACCAGAGGACTGAGAGCCCCAGAAAATAAAAACCATTTATGAGGTGTCAGATTTTAGCCCCAAGAAGATGTGAAAACAACTCCTACCACACTTAGACTTTGCCATCTCCCCAAGAATACACTCACATTCACGCGTGCGCACACACGCACACATTCTGAAGAGTTGGCATCTGCTTGTGGTGATGGTGGTGGTGGTTTTTGGTGGGTTTGGGTTCTTCTAATTGTGCTTTCATTTTATATCAAGAGCTGAAAATTTAAGTTGGTCCTTATGCTTTTCTCAACAAGATATTTTAGGTGGGCATATTATGAATATAACACAAATATATTACATGGCCAAGAAAAATAAAATGTATGGGTTTGGGGATATATTCTGACAGTGGTAATTGTTCTCACTTCATATGAAATTATGATATGGTCAAAAAATCCCCAAAAAGTAATTTGCTGAATAATTCCTGCAAAGATAGTCCCATTAGAAATTGTTCTAACAATTACTACAAGTAAAACCAAAATAAAAACTTAATAAAATCAAGAAGATAAAGTTACTGCTCTGGAAAATGGCATCCATGAAACTGCGTGTGCTGAGATGAGGGAGATAGGGGACACCACCCAGCTCAGGGCCGCCCTGGCCTGGCTCCATCCCGCACCAAGATGCTGTCTTACCTGCAGGCTGATGTCTCCATTTGCACAATGACAGGGGAGCCAAGTATAACTCCTAAGACCGTCTTAAGGTTAAAAATAAATTGTTTTCTTAAATTGTTTAGAAATTTGTAAAATTATTTTATATTGATTAATGAAACTATCAAAAATGAAAACCACTCTTAAGATATGCAGATTAAGTGCTGGATGAGAAAATGAAATAAGAGGGCAAGAACTGTTAGTAGAGGCTACATATTTACATATTATCTTTAGAAGAGGGTAAAGGGGGGATAAATGGTGATGGAAGGAGATTTCACTTGGGGGTGAATGTACAATACAATATACAGATGATATATTATAGAATTGTATCCCTGAAACCTACATAATCTAATTAACCAATGTGGGCACAATAAATTCAATTTAAAAAGGAAAGAAAAACTAAGATGAAGCACTCTGTTTAGTGAACTAGACTTAGTCAGTAATAACAATAGCAACAACAATAATAATCGTGTTCAGCGTCCCAATGCTAGTTTACAACTTAATTCTCATTTCACCTTCCCAATGTGGATATTATTATTTTTGTTTTATTATTATTCCTGTTTTATAATTAAGAAAACATTATTACCCAGTAAGGAAATGCAAATTAATACCACAATGAGACATCATTACAGACCTATGAGAATAGCTAACATAAAAATATAGTGGCAATACCAAGTGTTGGTAAGGATACAGAGAAGCAATCGCCCATACATGGCTGGTGAGAATTTAAAACGTTACAACACTCTCTCTGACAAATAGCTTGGCAGTTCCTTTCAAAACTGAAAATGTACTTATTACATGATCCAGCAAGTATACTCATGATCATTTATGCCAGAGAAATAAATATTTCTATTCACAGAGGAACTTATATACAAATATAGCAAATTCACTCATATTAGCCCCAAAATGGAAACTACCCAGTTGTTTTCAAAGAATGAAAGGTTCAGCAAACTTTGGTACATCTGTACCATAGATCGCTATTCAGCAATAAAAAGCAATGAACTACTAGTATTATATGCGGTAACTTGAATATACCTAAAAAATTATGCTAGGTAAAAAAAAAAGTAAATCTCAAAAGGATTCATATTGCAGGATTCCATCTCTGTATCATTAAGTGACATAATTATAGAGATGAAGAACAGATTACTGGTTGCCAAGGGATAAGAGTAGGGGAGAAGATGAGTATGCTATAAAGAGGGAACACAAAGGAGTCTTGTGGTGAATGTACAATTAAGAAACTTGATTGTGGTGATAGTTACACATGTGACAAAATTGCACAGAGCTACATAGACACACACAGATAGTATCTGTTGTTACTGATTAAATCTAAATAATCTCTATGGACTGTGAAAATGTCATATTTTTGGTTGGATATTGTTTGGTGGTTGTATGGGATATCGGCATTGGTTTAGGAAGAAATGCATGGGACTTCCCTGTAAATTGCTTTATAACCTCCTATGAATCCATAATTATTTCAACTTAAAAGTTAAATAAACTAATGAAACACCTTTGTTTTTAATATTAATATAAAATTTCTCTATATAGAAAAGTTAGACCTAGTTCTAAATAAATACTTCATTCTAGAGTTTCTTTAATAAACATTTTCCTGATCCCTTCTAAGAACAATTTTTGTCCATTTAATTTGCCAACAATTTATTTCCCAGACAATAAATGCCTGTGTAATGAAATAAAATTATTGGAGGCAAACTTACATCTATTAAGACTATTTACAGGTTTGTGAAATGAAATGTAGCTACACAAAAGATATCAAGTTTAATATACAAAATAGTCATTCCACTCGTACAAATAATGAGATTCTATTATTCAACACTTTATGGCCCCCTTTAAGGGAAGTAGGCTTTGAGACTAGGAATGCTATAGGCTGTTCCACTACCAGAAAATTTTATTGGCTGAGTTGGTGCCCTTTTAATACCAAATTGATGAGCAATCATGGCAGACAATCTTATTAAGCTAGTTTGCATATTTATGAAGACCCAATAGCTTAATAAATTGTTATAGGGCAATGAAAGTTTATGGAGATCACTATAAATGTCAGAAGAGTACTCCAAAGACACAATAAAATTTGGAAATTCTCATTTAAATCTCAACCCATCTAAAAATAGAAACAAGTAGTTTTTTTAATCATTATTATTGGCCCTGTGTCACACATAACAAAATCCAATTTTCTTATATAGTATTCTGTTTATCTAATATTTATTTATATTAAAGTCCTGCCATGGGACTAGGGTATATGCAATAAATTTAAGAGATCTAGGTTTAATTTCAAGAAAGTTGATTTCTACTCTCATTAGCTGTACACATAGAAGTTGATGGATAGTTAGAGAAGAGTAGAATTGTAACTAAGATTATAAGTAATTCACTATACCAATGAAACTGTAATAACACAATTCTAAAGTTAAAATATTATACTATCTGCCATAACCGGCTTGGCTCAGAAGATAGAGTATTAGCCTGCGGACTCAAGGGTCCCAGGTTCAATTACAGTAAAAGGCATGTACCTTGGTTGCGGGCACATCCCCAGTAGGGAGTGTGCAAGAGGCAGCTGATCAATGTTTCTCTCTTATCAATGTTTCTAACTATCCCTCTCCCTTCCTTTCTGTAAAATATCAATAAAATATATTTAAAAATATATATTACTAGGGGCCCGGTGCACGAAATTGATGCACGGGTAAATTGGGGTGGGGGTGTAAGTGGGGGAGGGGGAGGGAAAGAGGGAAGGTCCCTCAGCCGGACCTGGACTTTATCCAATTCGTGAGCACTCAGGAGCAGTGCTACTGATGGCTTGGACCCACTGCACCTGGTTCTCTGCTCTCTGCCGGGCCTGTCTGCTCCACACTACGGAGATGGGCAAGCAGGCGCTGCTGGGCAATGCCTGCAGAGTCCTTGATGGCTCGAGCCCCCTTATCCCCTCCTTGGCAGCCATGGCCCCAGCCCAGCATAGGCCAGAGCAGTAGCTGGGGATTCCCTGGTGGGTCTCTCTGGCCACACCCCCTGGTTCCCAGGTCCTCAGCCCTGCTGGTCCAGGGCTGGCCAGGACAGCAGCTGGAATTCCTGGGTGGATCTGGGTGGCCATGCCCCCTGGTT
>PVJC01006806.1:0-53547 GCA_004026665.1 Murina feae | reverse complement strand
AGCGTCTATAATGAAACAATTGTTACTGTTACTGGTTAGGCCGGAGCTGCTCTTTCCTTCAGCTCCGGAGGATTCTACGATTGTTACAATGTTTCAAAAAGCTGTGTTTCGCTAGAGGCAGTTTAATCGGAGCTGAGCTGAAGGGCGCAGCTTCACTTTCGCTGCTGCCGCAATGGAAAGGGCTGTTTACTCAGGTCCAGGAGTGGCGGCCGCCATGTTGGCTGGGCTAATTTGCATACAGCCGCTCTGATTGGCTGGTGGGCGTGGCTTACCCTGTCTCGGAGAAACAGTTAATTTTAATATTTCCCTTTTATTAGTTTAGATATGTATGAAACACATCCAGGTGTCTTCATGGAATAGTACACATATTACAGCAACAGCAATAACAGTGTGACTGGAGTAAAGGAGGCATGAGAAATAATTCGAAGAAGTTTGTGTAACAGACAGGATTCCTGATCGGTTTTGAGGACACTGTGCACCTTTGGTTTCGCCGTTAGTGGGACCGTGGAGAGCCTGGGAGAAGCTCAGCAGGGTTGGAAGCAGAAGCTACAGTAAGAAGGAAGTGGGAGTGCAGCAGATCCAGTCTATATTTTGAAGAAGTTTAATAGTTAAAAAGGAAAAAGTAGATAAGAAGATATGCTGATTGAAGGAAAGTTCAATCAGCAAAGGTGACTTTATTCTTGAGCGAAGGTTAAGAAAAGTAGATGAGCTTTCAGTCAAAGCACTTGGAGCCATAGAAAAGCACAGTGTCACCAAGCCGCTCATCTTGGTAAAGCTATGACTTACCATGAGGGGTATTATAGAGTTAAGGTGGAACGGTTAACTTTGGAGGATGAGGATTGATGCTGGTTCTGCTAAGATACAATGATATAGTGACAAGTGGAGATCTTTTACTATACCTGCCATTACAGAAGAAAAATGGCCACTCCGTCACAAAATTTACTATCTCAGTTTTTTTTAATCAGAAAAGAAATTTGATAAGCTTATGCCTGCCTTTACTACATCTTACTGTGGTAACAATGTGAGATGTTTACTCTATATGTAAAAAGTAATTTAAACATTCAAAAACATACAGATGAATCCCATTACCCTTGCCTTATCCTAGAAGGCTGGTTTGTAAAAAGTTTTAGTTTAAACATTAATCCTAATTCAACTAATTGGGTAAGGCTTACAAAATTTAATAGATGATAGATAGATAGATTGATAGATGATGGATAGATATAGATATATAAATATACTATGCTCCTTTATTGATAGATTTTTAAATTTCCCAATGAAGATTTTATTTCTTCAATGAATCACTATATGTCAAATGCTGCTACCTTGCTCAGGTCACCTAAAATTAGATTTGAGGGACTGGAAATTTTCTGAGTAAGTCATTCCTGAAAATGGAAGTGATATTCTCTCTAGGACTATGGTATTGTTAAAATTTTGAATTCTTTATAGTATTTTGAAATTTCTCACATGCTGCCTGTCCCTCTCTTAGATCCCTCTATGTCCACATGATTTAGCAATTAAAGAAGTAATTCCAGGTATATGAGGGAGCCTCCAACCTGCTCCTTGATATGTTCAAATTATGATTTCTATTTATAAATGTTTTGAATGCCTAAATGTCTTCATGAGGTGATCATTTAATGAATGCAATACTGGCATATTCTCAGGAATTCATGCAAGCTCCATCATATCATAGTTCTCTGTATCACACAAGTAAAGGGCTAAAAGCAGTGAAGAGATTGCATTATCTGTCCATTTCCAGGGTAGACTAAAGGAGCCCCATGGGATAGTACAGGTCTTTACTTCACAAACAATAATTGGGAATTAAGAAGGGATAGTCCTCAAAGCAACAGTACAATAAATGCTTCTATTTCCTGGCTTCTGAGAGATTTTAGTGAGGCAATCATCACTGTTTCTCAACCCATCTCTATTTTTATTTTCCAGAAAGAACAATAAAATCCTGGTTTGAGCAAAGTTTTCCACCTGAAAAGTCCCAGCACTGGACAAAGGGGTTTAAGAAATTGATTCTCTAATTTTGAGGTTAATTCCTAAGACCTGGGCCAGCCTCTACCACTAATTTCTGCTGTTTATTCAGTGTAACTTACAAATATCATCATTGCCTTATGAGCTTTTAATAAGAAGACTTGGGGAGGGGGGGACCCCTTAAGGTACAATTCATGAAACCATGGCCCAGCTATCTTACTGGCTTATCCAGTGATGGTGAAAACCAAGATGAAAAGATGTTAACTATGGCCCCGACTAGTTTAGCTCAGGTGGTTGGGTGTCGTCCCTTACACCAAAAAGCTGCCAGTTTGATTCCTGGTCAGGGCAAATGCTGGGGTTGCGGGCTCGATCACAGTAGGGGGTGTGCAGGAGGCATCCCCTTTATGTTTTTTTCTCTCTTTCTCCCTCCCCCCACTCTAAAATTAATTTTTAAAAATCTTTAGAAAATACCAAAGATGGGGAAGATTATAGTGGTTAGTCCATAAAGAAACCAATGAACTGTTTTATTCTTTCAAACAAATTTCTCTTATTTCCCAAATTCTTAGCCCTTCGAACAATTTTATAGGTCTGTAGTACCCTGAAAAATCCCAATATTTTTTCCTGTTTTCTCAAAAAATGTAAGTAGCTGGGCCTTTCCTCTGAAAACCAGATGTGCATTTCATTCCTTCTGTCATGCTCATCACTTACCTGACACTCTTAATGAAAAATCACACTTTCATTGGTGCCAACATATGCACCACTTTTTTTTTTAAGTACTATTGAGCCACTTTTGGTCTTTAACCATAAAATCTCTAAAATTTCTCAGGTTTGTGAAGTGTTCTTTGTGTGGGTTATCTTGTTTTATTTTCAAAGATCTCAATATATCTGGCCTAAATACTACCTGACATTTATGCAAAGATGAATATTTTTAATTTTTTAGGACTCAGCCAATAAATTTTAAGAAGTACTTTGTGAATATTGGTCATAGAAGTTTATACCTTGTCCAAACTAATGCATGTTGTTTAATTTTATTTTTAAAATGCATTTATGATGCCTTGCTGGCGTGGCTCAGTGACTGAGCACCAACTTATTAACCAGAGATTATGGTTGATTCCAGTTGGGGCACAAGTCCGGGTTGATTCCCAGTGTGGGGTATGCAGCAGACAGCCGACCAATGATTCTCTCTTATCATTGATGTTTCCATCTCTCTTTCCCTCTGCATTCCTCTCTGAAATCAATAAAAATATATTTAAAAATAAATAAAATGGATTTATATTGATCTTATAAATACCAGTTTGAATACCTAAAAATTCTCAGTGAAAACAGTGTCACATTTTGCCCTGGCTAGTGTGGGAGTGTGGATCAGAGGTTAGAACATCATCCAAAGGGTAGTAGGTTCAATTCCCAGTCAGGACACATACCCAGACTGTGGGTTTGATCTTCTGGTCCGGTCAGGACATGCTCATAATGTTTCTCTTTCACATTGATGTTTGTCTTTCTTTCTCTCCCTCTCCCTTCCTCTCTCTCTAAAATCTATAAAAATATATCCTTGGATGAGGATTAAAATACAAAGAAAAGAGTTTCGCTTTTCTTCTTATAAATTAGATTTAATTTGTGTTTTTGTAATTAGTGGTATATGGAAACAAATGATTATATTTTAAGATATTGATACTCAAGTTATAGACACATGTTACAGTAAAATGAGTTGTGCATGTGTGGAAGTAGGTGTTGGACAAAACTAACAGCCTTTTATGGCAATACTATATAATAAAAGGATGATATGTAAATTAATCCTAATAGCAGAATGACTGGGAATGACTGGTCACTATGACACACACCGACCAACAGGGGGCAGACACTCAATGCAGAAGCTGCCCCCTGGTGGTCAGTGCACTCCCACAGGGGGAGCTCTGCTCAGCCACAAGCCAGGATGGTGGCTGCCAGTACAGCCTTAGTGGTGGGAGCCTCTCCCACATCCTCAGCAGCACTAAGGATTGTCTGACTTCAGCTTAGGTAGGCCCACTCCCCTCTGGCAAGTGAACATCCCTTGAGGGCTCCCAGGCTGACAGAGGGATATCTGACTGCCAGCTTAGGCCCAATACCCTGGGGAGCAGGCCTTAACCAGCAGGTGGACATCCCCAAAAGGGTCTCAGACTGCGAGAGGGCAGAAGCCGGGCTAAGAGACACCCCCCACCCCCCCCGGAGTGCACAAATTTTTGTGCACCGGGCCTCTAGTAATTGTATAAATATACATGAAACAATAGAGAGGTGTCTGTTAGAGGCAGCGCCTTAGCTAGTGAAGCTCCATCATAAAAATTGTTTACATCCTCAAACACAAAAAGTTGAAAACTTTCTTACCATCAAACAAAATCATGTATACCTGTAATATATATTTGATAAGGCATTTCAGAAAAACACATCTTACTTTCCACACTTCCAGCTTATATTATTTTTCTTGTGTAGTACCTTTGTATTCCTTTTTTCTTCATTTTCTAATTCTTCTGCAATTCTCATAACTTTGCATATCCTAGATAGTATGTTTGATAGGTATTTTTATTACTTCTGAGCTGCTTTTTTCTTTTTCTTTTGGGGCTTGCAGCAGAAAAAACAACAGTTATGAGATACAAGTGTTTACATAAGACAACTCATCTTCTTGGAACACTCTTAATTTAACTATGATAATAGCCAACACTTAGTGATTGCTGGGAAAAATACTAAGAGCTTTTGACATAATCCTTCCAACACCCTGCTGAAGCACAGAGAGGCTATGTATGTTGCTCAAGTTACTCAGTTTGCAAGTGTTGCAAGTGATGGGACCAGGAATTGGACCCAGGAATCTGGCTCCAGTCTGTTAATCACTCTAGGATCCTGCGTTTATTTACATGATTAACACATATTGAATTTGAATTCCTGCTCCTAGCCCGCATCTCACAGTGCTCACTGCTTTGCTATCAATAACTTTTGACATTTGTAACAACCCCACAAAGCAGACTCGGTTGATAGTTCCATTTACAGATGAGAAACCTAATGCTTAGTTGATTAAATCAATGGCCCATGGATATTGCTACAACTGTATGCAGTTAAAGCTTAAGTGTGTCTGACTATAGAATGAGCTGTTGCCATAATCAGTGTCAGATTAATACATAATTGTAGTCATTCTCGTATATGACTGCACTTTGGATTTGAGAGAGCTAGGCAAGATTCAGAATCATCTTGGGGAATTTGGGGAATGCCTACAGAAGAAGGATAGATAGGATTTGGGAATTAGACACAATGGTATACCTAAGACCTGGATGTTTGATGGAGATTTGGAATTGGTGACCTTCAAGGCAAGACTGTGTTCTGACTTTAGTTTATCTTTAAAAGCACAAAGGGTGATTATACCAAATGCAGTTACCAACAGCAGAAGAACTCAGTAGTATGCCCTGTTCATCACTGCCTCCTCATTCTTCAGCAAATTCTGTTGCATTATAGTTGCTCAGTGATTTTTTTAAACAAGATAATCCATATATAAATAAGTATATATAACTAACTGGTCTTCATATTCCAGATTAAAAATAAAATCCCATTTAGGTTGTCACAAATTCATTTAAATTCCACAAATGTATTTTTGTTCATGTTACTTGATATAATTTTAACAAGAACCCTGCCAAGAAGTTGTCATTATGTGTTATTTCACAGTTTAGAGATTGAGATTTACAAGATTTAAGTGCCATTGTCCGCCTGTCTAAGGATAAGAGAACAATGACTCAAAGCAACCCACAGGTTTCAGTTCATGCTCCTTTGAGGGTTGAAAGAATATTTGTGTTTTTAACACATTCTTTGAAAACAAAACTCAAATCTATATTTCCTCTGCAGCTTTTTAAAATTAGGATTTTAAGCAGTTAGGCTAATTTCAATGCCTGTCAGAATTAGAGTTGTTCTCCGGTACTATGCTTATAGTTTTGTTTTGTAAATTAGTCCTAGTAATTTTTTTGTTCTTAACAATTTTAGCGTTATAAAGAAGCAGTTAATCAACGTCAATCTGACCCTTTTTACATTGTTTTCAGGTCCCGAAGAGGTAGAAATCAAGTGTCCCTTGAATCACATTGCTTGCCTTGGTGCCAACAAATGTGTTCACTTGTCCCAGCTGTGCAACGGTGTGGCGGACTGCCCAGATGGGTACGATGAAGGAGCGCACTGCCGGGGTGAGTCCTTTTGCAGTTGAAATACTAAACTTTTCATAGTTTTAATGAAAGATCAAAGGAAACCTGCCTTTTTTCAACCATAACCATATCAGTTATTGAGAAAACATAAATGTTATTGCCAGACACACTCAATGTGCATTTTAAAGCTGCATATATTGTGTTTTACTGAAAAGTGCCATTCGGGACAAAAACCACACTTAGACTTTGAAGTCAGGCTCTTAATTGATTATGTAGTTCATGGAAAAGGATACTTTTGAGCAGAGGACAGATAGGAAGTCTCTGTCACAGTACAATGATACTGTAGGGGGGCACATGCTTCTTTCTCGGAACCTTTGCTTAAACGAAGAGTATTCGAAGTAAATCCTCTGCAACAAATATATTGCTAGCGTGTGTTCATGGAATATTTTTCCTCAATGTTACTTCTCTGAAGTTATACCAACTTTCTTGTAATTTTTTTTTTTTAATAAACCTCTAAATTCTACAGTGGTAAAAGGTTTGCTTATACTAGTATATTAATGATAGGACAGAAAAGTAATAAAAACAATCTCAAAGTTAATGAACAGTAATGCAAATTGCAAATGGCACAGTCTAGTAACATTGGTTAGGGAGAGGGCATGAAATGTGAGAGAAAGAAAAGCACAAAGTCTAGGATTAAAGATCTGGAAACAGAATCAAGCTATTAATCAAGGGAATCAGGCCGCTAGAGGGGGCCAGGAAAGAAATCGCTGAAACACAAGTCTCACTGGCTGAGGGTAACCCAAAGGTTATTTGTTGAAGCCGATGTCAAAGCGAAAGCAGTCTTCCATGTTGAGGAGAGCACGATGGTAAGGAAAAGAAGGAACTGTCGAAAACTCAAGATGCACGCCTGCCTGTGGACAGATTCACACAAACTAGTAGTTGCTGCCATGTGAGAAAAGGTCGTAGGTTGCCAAAAGTTCCAATTTCCCAGCAGGACCTACATTTCTGCCTGTGTTTAAAGTGTTCAAATCAGCTACTGCTTTTTAAAACGTTGTACAGTCGACAGTGTACAGGCCTGACAGGTCTTTGGCTGCCAGTCCCCCAACTCTGGACTGAAGGAAACTGAATGTTTAAGATCAGGGAGGGAGAGCTACATCGTTAAAAGAGTAAATATTGGAAACGTATCCAATGTGCTGAGGATACTGAGGGAGCATAGATCCAGTGGGGGCACTGGGTCTTTTACCTCTTTCTAAAGGGCCATCCCGTTACTCTGTTCTGTGGACAGACTCATCCTGAGAAGCTGAAGGTCTTTCTTCTTTGACCGAGTGTCCTTTCGTAGCCTTGTACTCTGACATGGTCGCATGCGGAGCCAGCAGATTCTTAGTTTCAGTTATGAACACACATGTAATAATAATTAATAAGATATTTTATTTTTATTTAAAGGCTTTGTGACATGTATTCTTTTTTATAATTGCATATTAATAAGATTATATTAACGGAATGTAAAGCACTGAATTACAAAGTAATAGATGTAAAAGAGTTTAATTTTCTTTTCAGAAATTAATTGTATTTTCTAGAGCTTAATTCTATCTACTTCAGTTAGAATCCCAGCTTCTTATTATATTTTAAAAAAATATTTCAGGTAGACATGTGACTAAGCGTCTAACAGTGAAATCATGACATTGCCAAATACTCCCTTGGAGGTGGTTACATAAATTTGAATATCTTAAACATTTTCAGTGCTGTGGATTATATGAAAATATATCTGAGTTCTCTAATGAAATTTATGGTTGTGATCTAATCAATCTAATTAGATATATCTAATAAATGACATGGTAATGGTAAATCAGGGAATTCAACAAAAATATAATGTATTTGAACAAAAATTAAATGGTATCAAATTTATCTTGATTTTTGAAAAGATCAGCATGTACTCCAAATTGAGAAGGAATTAGAGTATATGCTGTAGTTGTTTATATTTCAATATTTTTTTCCTTTTCCAATTTGCATTTTGTAATCATTTCAAGTTTCATATCTTTATCACTAATGACAGTCTTTTTCTTTTATAATTTACCAGTAGGATTCTGACTATACTAGTACAACTCTGGCCTTTAAAGTCAGCTACTTTATTCACAAAATTAAGTGTTTTGAAACATCTAAATAATATGTTATAAACTGTGATGAACTTAGAAATAAAAAAAATAATGTAAAAAAAGAAAAGAAATAACATAAAGTATATTTGGATTTCTACATGTATTTATCAAAGGATTTTTCACCTAATTCTTGGGTCTGGAACAATTAGAGTGGTAAAATCCAGATGACTGAATATAGTTATTTCAGACTTAGTGGTTTAATAAATTATTTCTGCATTGAGGAAAGAAAATTAGAAATGTGTTTGCCTCCTGGCATGGGAGAGTGCTCCTAATACTTGGACAAAAAATTAAAAAATCTTTGTGGGCAACACCAGATTTATCCCATGTATATGGTTTGTGTTTAAATGAGGGAAGATGACTGATGACAGGCAAAAGTATATTGTAAGAATTGAATCCACTTTCCCACCTGCAATTTTCCTTTCAATTTTGGGTCACTCCTAATGAAAAAAAAATGTTTTTTTAAAGACATAATTAGGCATGAGCCTATCATGTCTCTGGGGAACTTTCTCATCTACTATCTATAATAATCTATAATAATAAAAGAATAATGTGCTAATTAGACTGGACAGCCAAATGACCTTCTAAACCTCATTCTGGATGTCCTTCTGGATGAAGCTGCGGCGGCAGGGACCAAGGCAGAGGCAGTTATGGGCAATCAGGCAGGCAGGCAGTGTGCTTAGGGGCAATCAGGCAGGCAGAAGCAGTTAGGGGAGATTAGGCAGGCAGACAGAGTGATTAGGGAAGATGAGGCAGGCAGGCAGAGTGCTTAGGGAAGATGAGGCAGGCATGCAGAGTGGTTTGGAGCCATCAGGCAGGCAGGTAGAGTGATTAGGGGTGATTAGGCAGGCGAGCGGTTAGGAGCCAGTAGTCCCGAATTGTGAGAGGGTGCAGGCCAGGCTGAGGGACCCCTCCCCTACAGCCATGAATTTCACACACTGGGCCTCTACTAGACATCTAGTAAAGAAAATAAATAGATTAATTCAAACATTGCATCAATCTTTAGAAATGTGTTTTCTTTGAAGAATCAATCTATATGAATCACTTTTCTTTCCATTGCTTCCTTTTTGTTTTGTTCTAAACACAGACCCTAAGCTCTTATACATGAAGTCTAAGATGTGATTCAAAGATTGACATATTTTTGTAATAATTGATTTATATTTGGTTGTATATCTTTATCCTTTAAGAAAAATTAATAAGGAGAAATGTTTAACATTTTGGAGGTGATATTCTAGTCTTGGGAATGCTTTCTTAGCAACTGAATTGTTTTCTGAATGTTTCCTAGAAAAATCAATTTCTCCCTGGTGAAAGTAATAAAATGTATCTATTATTAATGATTTTCTATAGCACTGATATTTTAATCTCCATAATTTAACTCCACTTGAAGAAAAAAATTGATTTTTGTATATGGGTGTACGTATATATAGGAATGTGCTTATAAAAGTTTTACAATAAGAATGTGCAAAATCACCACATTATATTTTAGAAAATCGTATCGCTTCCTACATTGTATTTTATATTGGTTGTAATATCACTCTATCTAAATTTCATGAGCAATGAAAACACGTTTTATGCAGCACAAAGTTCCTTAACACAGAATAGTTCCACAAAAATTCTGACAACCGTACAAAGAAGGCTGAACAAATTCAACTAACAGGGACTAGATTGACTGAGATGTATCAAGGCACTATTTTAAAAGTTTATATTCGTAAGATAATTCATTATGTCAGCATGTAAAGTGGCTGTGAGCAAGAGAATCCCTCTCTTTATTCACAACCTTACTTCAGTCACGTTTGTAGTAGAAAATGGTCCTGCAAGGGAACACCAGACTCTGTGGCATTGTCTGCTAAAAAAATATGGGGACTCTCAGGGTCCCTGCTAAAGGGATTCTATCTCCTGTCTCTAGAAACAATGATTGCTCAATTTTACACGATCAGCTTCTAGCAAACATACTGAAGTCCTTGTGAATATAAGGGGATCACATGTGTGAAGAGTTCCCTAAGGCTGATCAGGGAATAGGACTCTGGCATCTGAGAAGCCCACTACCCATGCACACAGATATACACAAGCATACGTAGATACTGGTCTTTTATGATTTCTCTCTTTTCTATTCTGAGCCTATTCCTAAGTCCTTCTGAGTGTTTAATGTGTTTAACTGATATGTTTGCTCAGGAACTTAAAGAAAAATAAAATTCTCAGATATGTCATCTAACTCCAGGAAATAATGCATAGTAAGAATTTTTTAAATTACACTTGATTATGTTACCTTACCTGCCAGTTGGGATATAGTTTTCTGATATGTGAAATTACATTTTTTTCTCCATTCACCCACGATCGGTTCTAATGTATTTATTTTAGATTCCAGTCATTCTAGTGTATTTGTTCTAATATATGTATTTTAGATATCAACTTGTTGTCTCTCCTATGATACTATTCTTAAAACTAAAGCCAAATGAGAAAATGCTGAAAATCCTGGAGATAGTTTACAAATTAGAGGCTTTCTCAAAATGGATCAAGACAAAGGGCAACCTTTATTATTTGCAGTAACTCACTATAGGAAATTAATAATCTGATTTTTGTTTGTTTAAACCTTATGCATTTCAAATAATATAAAATTTTAATTTAGCACAATTAAATTTAATTAACTTATTTGAGAAGATTGAATAAATTTAATGAAAGAGTTAGGGATTAATTCTTAGCTCAAATATTCAGGACTACATTTTTTCCCCAGAAAGGAAATACTTTATTTTGTGGTGGTTTTTGTTATTAATAAAACACTGATTTCAGATGGAATAATGCTAATTTGTAGCTTCCAGGAAAGAAGGGTGGAAGGAAAGGAGGGAGGGAGGGATGGAGGGAGGGAGGGAGGGAGGGAAGGAGGGAGGGATGGAGGGAGGGAGGAAGTTGGTGAAGCTGGTGAAATAGACAAATTGATTTGAATCACTTGTTTGTACTTTTACTCTCAATTATATCAATGGGTCTTGTTCTGCTCCCATTTCAAAAATTCCTATCGAAAAATACTGCCAATCCCTTTCTAAATTAAAATTAGTAGAGAATTTCAGTATGCAATGCCCCAAAGCAAAGGTATGGAGCAGAAATACAATTGCAGGCAAAGTTAGAGAAAATGTATCTATCAGCAGCACAAAGCATAAGACACATGGAGGGCAATTTCACCAGTGTGTACTTGAGTACTTAGAAACATTGATAAGCCTAGAGCTAGAAAACAGCTGAAATTAGCCTGGAGGACCTGGGTTTGTGGGCTCTGACAAATTTTGACTACTGAAGTTCCTCTAATGTAAGAGCAGATCCTGTTGTATTCATTTCTTTGGGTTGAGTTGTGCCAAGGTGATCAGATAGTCTCAAATCTATCTCAACTCTCAAAGATATTAGCATTTTCTTTCAAAGAGATTGGTTTCAGTAACAGTTTAATGAAGGGCTATGACTCTTAACACTGTTGATTTCACAAATTAATGCTTCTCGGAAGCAAAGCCACAATTCTTAGAAAGAATAGATCTTCTGTAACTGTATCATCCCTTTGCAAGGCTATTACAGATATTATTTATGTTAACAATTGACACCTATATGAAATTAGGATAGTTTTGTACCAGAGAGAGGAGGGGGGAGGGCTGGTGCATGAATTTGTGCATGGGTGGGGTCCCTCAGCCTAGCTGGTGATGAGGGCTGAATGAGACTTCTTGCCCAGTCCTAATTGGGGCTTGCTGGCCAAAGGGAGGGACCACAGAAGTTGGGCTATGGGAGCACACTGACCACCATGGTGCAGCTTCTGCATTGAGCATCTGCCCCCTGGGTCAGTGCACATCATAGCAACCAGTCGACTGGTCATAATGGTCATTTAGGCTTTTATATTATAGGTTATATATATATATATATATATATATATATATACACACACACAAACACACTCATACATACTAGAGGCCCGGTGCACAAAAATTTGTGTACTCAGGGGGTCCCTCAGCCTGGCCTGTGCCCTATCACAGTTTGGGACCCCTCAGGGGATGCCCACCTACTGGCATGCCTGGCCAGCCTAGGTGAGGGGTTGATGGCTATTTCAGGCTGCCCACAGCCGCTTCAGGGTTCAGGTTCCTACTGGGATGCCTGTCCAGCCTGGGTGATGGGTACAGTGCCATTTCAGGCTGCCCACAGCCCCTTCAGGGTTCGGGTCCCTACTGGGGTGCCTGGCCAGCCTGGATGAGGGGCTGAGGGCCATTTTCAGGCTGCCCACAGCCCCTTCAGGGTTCGGGTCCCTACTGGAGTGCCTGGCTGGAAGCAGGTATCTGGGATTTATTTAACTTCTATAATTGAAACTTTGTTGCTTTGGTCCCCCACTCGAAGCCTGGGTTGGCCCTGGCAACCCAAGGTCCCAGCTCTGCAAGTATCTGGGGTTTGTTTATCTTCTATAATTGAAACTTTGTAGCCTTGAGTAGAGCTCAGGGCCCTTAGAGCCTGGCTTCCTCCACTATCCAGGGCAACTCCAGCTTTGTGGCCACCGCCATCTTAGTTGAGTTAATTTGCATATTTGTTCTTGATTGGCTGGTGGGCGTGGCTGGTAGGCATGGCTTGTGGGTGTAACAGAGTGAGGGTGAATTTGCATATTGCTCTTTTAGATAAGATATATGTATCATATATATATATGTGTATATATACAGCATACATATACATATAAACATAACTATATATATTCATTTTCAATCTTAGCTTTATAAGTTCTATTTAATTAGAAATATGATCTTGTAAAGATATCTGATTTCTTAACACTGATCTATGCAACATAATTGCTAAACTAATCCTTCTAAAGAGACTTGGAGTTCAGGTTTCAAACATCTGTTTGAATATATTGACTTCTAGAAACAGTTAACTAACAATACCAATGGGAAAAGAATGACAAAGTAATTTGGCTCTATATCATAGCTGAGCATTCAAAGGATAATCTAAAACAGTTTGTTATTGATTAGAAGTTAATATTTTTGTACTGGATTTACATCTTTGATTAATGTTAATGTCTTATATTGATTAGTCTTCTTTGGTCTCAAAATAATTATTTTGAAGAATAACTGTGGAAACCAGAAATATTTTTAAATTCAAAGAATGTTGTATAGACACACCAGTAGATTAAACACTGAAGGATCTAACTCAAGAAAAGAGATAGTCTTTATTAAAATGCCATCTCATATTCTATACCTACCTCTCTTTTTAGTGGTGTTTAGCTTATACTACTTCCATATATATTTGTTGTTGCTGTTACTAATCCTCACCTGAGGATATTTTTCCTATTGATTTTTAGAGACAGTGGGAGGGAAGAAGGAGAGAGAGAGAGAGAGAGAGAGAGAGAGAGAGAGAGAGAGAGAGAAACAACAATGTGAGAGGCACATCAATTGTTTGCCTCCTGTACATGTCCCTAAGGAGGTGGGGAGCAAACCTACACACAAGGTCCAAAGTACTTGCCCTTGACTGAAAATTGAACCCCAGAACCTTTGCTGTGCAGGATGAGGCTCTAACCATTTAGCAGCACTGACCTGAGCTCTATATCTTTTTAGTTACTCTTTTCTGTGGTGAGAATCCTGGTGCATTATGTACCTTCAATTGTTGCTGAACTGTACCCTATTTTCAGTTGATTTTGATTTGTAAATAGATGCAAGTCAAAAATTTAGATCCACAGTTCACACACCAAATAAATATGTATTCTGTCCAGTATCTGTAGGAGAAGAAAAGTAGCTGTTTTGATATAGAGCTTCATTCCTTGGTTCAAACAACTCCTGTTATACTTGTTCCTCAAACATGCCAAGCTTTTAGGTAGAGAACTCTGATTCCTCACCCCCAGTAATACCTGCTTCACAGAAGAAACTTGTAAATACTTCTACCACTTTTGGTATTGTTCATTTATATCAACATTCATGGGCACTGGACTCGTCATGTGTCTGAATCTTTTCCTCACCTTCCTCTTCTTGAGGAAAAACAAAGAAGAGTCTGTAAGAAATGATTACAGGTAGGCAACCAAAATGATTTTAAGTGTGCCAATAGAAACATAATAAAGTTTCTCTATATTAAATTCATCCATTAACTTCAGTAAACTTTTATTGAGCACTGACAGAGTTCCAGACAGTTACTAAGCACTGGGGATGTAGAAAATCCTATTTTCTGACTTAGTGAAATCCACATGTCATAGGTAAAAATTTCTAAGGAAGAATAAAATAAAGAGCATGTAATTCTGCTTGAGGGAATGCAGGAATATTTCCCATGAGAGCTTACAGTTAATATAAGTCTCACTCTAAGAGTTGGTAGGCAAATGAGAGAAAGAAGAACATTTCAAAAATAGGAACTATAGTTCTAGAGGCACAAGTGCGTAAGAAAACATTGTATGCTCCTCCTAGCCAGTTTGGGTCAGTGGACAGGGCATTGGCCTGTGAACTGACAGTTCTCAGTTTTGATTCCGGTCAAGGACACATGCCCGGGTTGTGGGCGCAATCCCCAGTGTGGGGCTTGCAGGAGGCAGCAGATGAATGATTTGCTCTTATTATTGACTAGAGGCTCAGTGCCCCAAAATTTGTGCACTCGGGGGGGAGGGGGTGCCTCAGCCCGGCCTGTGCCCTCTCCCAGTCTGGGACCCCTCAGGGGATGTCCACCTGCTGGCATGCCTGGCCAGCCTAGGTGAGGGGCAGAGGGCCGTTTCAGACTGCCCACAGCCCCTTCAGGGTTCGGATTTCTACTGGGGTGCCTGACCAGCCTGAGTGAGGGGCAGAGGGCCATTTTAGGCCTCCCACAGCCTCTTCAGGGTTCGGGTCCCTACTGGGGTGCTTGGCTGGAAGCAGGTATCTGGGATTTATTTAACTTCTATAATTGAAACTTTGTAGCCTTGAGTAGAGCTCAGGGCCCTTAAAGCCCTGGCTTCCTCCATTGCCTGGAGCAACTCCAGCTCTGTGGCCACCACCATCTTAGTTGAGTTAATTTGCATATTTGCTCCTGATTGGCTGGTGGGCATGACTTGTGGGTATAATGGAGTGAGGGTTAAGTTGCATATTACTTTTATTAGATTAGATGTTTCTATCTCTCTATCCCTCTCCCTTCCTCCCTAAAATCAATAAAAATATGTATTTTTAAGAAAAGAAGACATTGTGTGCTCAAGAAAGCTTTCTGAACTCTTTGGCAATGTTGAAGAGTTCTGAATTGAGAGAGATGAGTTTGGAGCTGGAAAACACACACATACACACACACACAAACAATTTGGTATTACACCTAGAGATGTTAAATTAGAACTAGAATGCAATGTGACTCTCTTAAAATTCATTGCAAAAAAACAAACAAACAAACAAAAAACAAAAAACAACTATAAAGAGAGTGAAAAATGATACTAGGGTATATCTTTATTATAAGGGTAGTATATGACATTGTTTTACTATTAAGCATAAAGACTAGAATTGCTGCACATAGCAGGTTATATGATTTATTCTTAGGAGATAAAATCATGCATTATTATGATCATAAGGCTTTGAACTAAATAGTCATCTTTCACATTGATCACCTCGCAAAACAAAACATGTCGGATGTTATCCTCTAATGTGTCATTTGAATGTAGTTCATGCAAGTGAATGTCAAAGTGGATGACATGAAAAGCCATATTAAGTAAATTCCATTTCAGAGGAAGCCTAGGAATTTGGAAGGTGTATTTACTATTTTATTTTATTAAATTTATTGAGGTGGTTTTAAGCAACCAGAATCCCATCTTTAACAAGCTACTAAAATGCCACCTCTCTTGATGCCTACGTTTTGACCTCTTGTATTTTAACTTTGAAAAACATATGACTGCCTCCGTATTTTTCAAAAGTGTGAATTTATAGCAAACTGTCACTCAGCTCTCTACTCAGCCTCAAATGTTGATTCATTATTTGGGTTTTGACACAAGCAGCTTGATGTATAAAAATACAGGGAATTAAAGCCAGTAGCTGAGGTTAACGGAATCCCCAGGAGGTGCACAATAATGCAGTTTGAGAGTAAGGTTTAAACACAGTGACCTTGAGTTTTCATTTGCCAGGTTTGACTACTGGACCTTTCCATACCATCTCAGAGAAGTGCAAAAAAACTATCGTGCTTCAGCCATCCTTTCTGGCCCATTCTTAAAGCAGCCAGATGGCTTGTAGACAATCAACTGAAGAACGTTTTTAAATAACTCCAAGTTCCCTGCCAGTTTTATGAATTGATTGAACAGCAAGAATGTGCTGAATGAACAACAAGCTGGAAAACTATATAACAAACTTAGAGAATAATCTATTAACTCTATCCTCTTGAAAAAAAATTAGCACTTTCATCTGATGAGGACAGAAAATGGAGTTTATTTTAACTCCCTGGAATAAATCTGTACTAGTAACAATAGAAAACTAAAAAAGAAAAAAAAATTGGATTCACCATTTATAATGGGATCTGGAAGAAATAAGGAAATACTTCTCAATAACATTCAATGGAGAAAGTTTAAATTTTGAAGAAAAAGACATAACATAATCCCATTCTAATGAGAAGTAACCATAAATAGATGGAAGAGAAGTTTGTTTCAACTCAATCTGGAGTTCTGTGAACTCTTACAGAACAGAGAGAGATTCCTTGAAGTTTTCACAACCTTCATCCAATGTTTCAAATTTTGAATATCTAATGTGTTCAAAATTGCAGAAACACACACCCACCTATTTCCACTGCCTTTTCTCTGATCCACTGTTGTTATCACATATAGTAAATCCTAGTCCACTCACGCACATGTGTATTAATGCATCATAACTGAGTAGCTCGAAGTATAAATAATATTCAGAAAAACAAAACAGATATGAAACTGGTGACTTCCCAACTCTTCCTTATTAGTCCCTTCAAATCAAGTCAAACAATTATTTATTTTTCACTCAGGTGGAGACAGAGAGAAATATGCACGTATATTTTTATGTTTTTCCAAACCTTTCTGCAAGAAATTCATGAAATGTTCATCTTTGAGGGGAAATATACCATCCGGGTTTGTTTATATTAGCTGAAGATTTGCATTCTAAGTTTGAGTTAAGATAAAAGGTAAAATCAAATTGTTGCCCTCTCTATGCCACCGGGACCATAGAACCATTCCAGACAACCCACTGTGGTTGTGGAAACACTAAGTTGCCAAGCAAAGTGAGATCACTTTGCTCTCAGAGCTGCTTGGGAAATAGGCCAGTGATACTGTGAGCCAAGGTGTGAGTGTCAGATACAAGAAGAATGGGGAGTACATGCCCAAAGAGCACTTTTCAGTTCCATTAGCTGAAACATGCGCTGTGTTCTCATTCAGGCTACAGGTACGAAACCAAGAGCGCCAAGAAAAAATCTATACAGTTCAGTAAGTAGCTCAGAGAGCTAGGAGTGGAATCACTAAGAACCTGAACGGTCCAATTTTTATTTAGGTCAATTCGATCTTACTAGAGAGGTCTCAAAGAAGGTTAGAGAGAAATTAATAGGTATAAAATGCTCTTCAATCTAAATAGTCTATATCAAATTTCTAAATAGTTATTACATATAAGTTATATAAAAAATGTATTATATGAAAATGTGTATGTAGAAATTGATGTGTGTGCCTGTATTTTCCTACTGTATATCTAGCTGAAACGATTATTTCAAGAAATTTTTTAAAAAATATACTTATTTTTAGGCCTTCACCTCTGTTTTGGTTTATTTGTTCCTGCTTTCAAAACCAGTGTAAGTTGATATTTCTACTAGTCATGTTCTTATTCTGAGTGCTATGTCCTATTCCCAGACAGATGGCTTCTAGTTCCTTTTCCATAAATCAGCTTTGTTATCTACCCATGTAAGCTATTTACTGAAAACAAAATGTGCACAACTGAGAAAAATATGTTTTGGTCAAAGCCTAGGAATCTCTCACCTAATATAGTATAACTTCTGTATTGAGGTGAACTTTTCAATACAGATGCACCTTGGTCTTGTTCATTCTTTCTCTTCCTCTGTGTACATCTCATAACCCTGATAGATTGGAAACACCTAAAAAACCCTCACATTTAACTTCTACCTCAGTCACTTCACTACAAGGATTCAGTCAATGGGGTAAGGAAGACAAACACACAGAAACAGTGTGATGCAGTTCAAAGTGCATGGGACTCTCCTAGAGTAACTCAGCGGGAAAAGTGTACCACCCTGTATGTGGGGATTGTTGTCCTCCCACACTGTGCCTATGTCAGGAAGATTCACTCCTGCATTTTGCCTAAAGCGATTTGTTCCTTTAAGTTTTGTTTCTTCTTGTTTACCAGAAATGCGCAGAAGGAAAGCAATGGAACCTGCAGTGACTGTATCTACAAAGAGAGAATCCGTGATAACGTTCTCTCAGTCAGAAACAGAGCTGTAGGATAATAGGGCCAGAAGGGACTTTCCGAGGTTATCCAGTCCATCCATCTGCCTTGAGGCTGGACTGAACCCAAACTTGCCTAGACAGATTGCTATCCACCCAATTTGGAAGGCCTCCAGGGAGAGAAATCCTAACAACAACTTTTAGTAAGGGAATCAGCGCTTAGCAATTTGCATTCTGAGCAAATGCGTGCATATTGTATTATAAAATTCTCCATGCCCTGTTGGTGTTTAGCTTTTTCCCTCCAACAGATTCTGTGTTCCCATAGCTTAATCATGTCATTCTTTCACTTTCCCAGATAGCCTTACATTTTCAAATCTCAAAAGTTATAAACCATCCCTCCCAACTGAGATGCAGGTTGATGGTGAGACTAGTATCCACTGTAATCAGCTGCCCCAGCTCCTGACTGCTCGGATTGTAGATATTTTCTCACACCTTAGCATTACCTTTTTCACTCAAGTTGTATCAATTAGAAATTATCTTTGGGCAGGAATAGCAGAGATCTTTAAAATACTTTAAAAATTAAAAATTTATTTTTTCTATCATGTAAAAAATGTCCAAAGGTAGATAGACATTCCAAGGCAGGTAAGACTACTCATATTTTTGTTTTGCCATCTTGTTACTTATTTTGGATCCTCTAGGTAGGCTCTTGGTCAGATGGCCCCTGCAGGTCAGAATGTGAGGTTCCTATTCCAAGAGGAAGGAAAGGAATAAAATGCCCCAACTATGCAAGTCAACCTCTTTCTTAAGGTACTTTCCAGAAACCTGATTCCAAAATTTGCATCAACATGCCATTGGCCAGAATTTTAACACAGAGCCACGCTTATTTGCATGAAAGGCTGGGAGATGTAGTTTTTTAAGTGTATAAACACTGTTTCCATGAAAGCAGACTTGGAAGAGGGGGTAATGAATATTTGGGAGGAGCTAGTTTATTCTTTATATGCTTTAATAGAGTAACTAAATCATTGATTGTGCACCAGATAGATGTTGCAGTTGTGCTATGTTTGATAAACAATATAAATGGGTTCTGAAGGATGGAGAGAACTGAAAATTCACTAACTCTATGGCTTTGAAAATCAGCAAAATGAGATGTTTGGACAATACACTAAGCTTCATTCCAGATATAAAGTTGTATAAATTTAAATAAAGATTCAGTACACCTAGTAAGTATAACAAAAAGGTCAAGTTGTGCTGTAGCAAAGAGTTACCAAATGTTCAGAATTAATGTCCATAGAGGATCTGTCCTGGGGAGCCAGAAAGGTCTGGCTGCTGCCTGAGAAAATAAACATATAGATGTGGTTTCTGTTTTTCCCTTCCTTCCTCCTATTCCATCCTATTCCTTTTATTCACTTTTTTCCCCATTTTTTTCTTTCTTCCTCTATTGTTATCCTCACTCCCTGCCCCATATTTCATACTGTTTTAGCCTTTATTTTAAAATTGTATCCCTTCAAAATTAGGCTTAATCTTGAGACTTTTTAATAGCTGTGTGAATTTCAAAATCTTTGTTATTAGTTTACATGTGTGGTCAACCAACCATATTTCATCATTTATTTTTATTATATGATTTGTCATCTGTATAAATATTTGTTGTTTAATATTTTGAGAAAGCTAACTCATGCTACATTGCTTTGTTATCTTATTTTCTCTCTGATGGTAAAATTCTCATTGTTTTGTTTTGTTTTACTTTCCTAAGACTACAAATAATCTCTAACCAATCAAATATACACCAAATGCTTTATTTTGTTGCTGTTCGTTGTTATTTTGAAGGATCCTTTAATAAATTTTCCTTTGAATTACAAACTTTATCATAATTAACTCTACTACTTTTTATACCCCCAAATAAATTTATATCTGTGAAATATTATTTAAGAAATCCATTTTCAACACATAGTTCTAGAGAATAAGTAGGCATTTTGTAGACACTGGAGCCAAAACAACATATTGGCTAATTCTAAATATATACAGTATTATATACTTACATATATACAAATATATAAAATAGTATATATATATATATATCCACATATATACATACATATATACTATTATATATACATATATATGTGTATATATATACACATACATATATATACACATATATACATATATATGTGTGTGTGTGTATATATATATATATATATAGAGAGAGAGAGAGAGAGAGAGAGAGAGAGAGAGAATACATAGTATAGTATCATTTGCGACCCATTCCAATTAATTCTAAACTTAAAATTCTTGATGTTTAAGTACAAGAAGAATAAGATGAAGAAACTTATATGCTTTGCTGAGAAGAATGGAAGTCAGAGGAAAATGTTAGTTATTGTACCAAATTCACTGTACACATAACTCATCCATTTTTTCTTCTCATTTTTAATGCTGGGTAAGTATACACCAATATGGTGGTGTGCTTCTCTTTCACTGAGCAGAAAAGGGGGCCAGGAACCTTTTGGGAATGAAACTACTGGTTTTTTTCACCAGCCACTATGTTAGGAAGATCTGTGTGGGTTAGCAGCCAGGACTGTAGCTTTTCTGGTATTAACACTTCATGTTTTTTAGGAGCCTGCAGTTGAGACAAATGTTATCAAATTGTAGTCAGCAATCTCTGCCAAATGAGATTTACTGTATTTTTGCTTTGTACATTGCACTGGATTGCACAGCCCCTAAAGTCAGAAATAAAAAACCCACAGAAACTCGAAGCACACATATCAAAACACGGATTTTTAAATTGTTAATATACTATAAATACATTGTTTTCTGAAATAGAAATAATTATTATGGAAGAAAGAAATTGAAGTCTTACTTTATCAAAATCTAAATACAGAGGTAACCTCATTATTGTCAAATATTTTTTTTGTCCTGGGCTAAAGTATCTGTGTTGAAATTCAATTTTTTTTTTCTATTTGACTGTTGAAATTTTCTTCCAAAGCTTAGTTCATCAATGTATATTTCCCTTTCTCTTCAATATTTTTTTTTTATCTTCATGTGTCATTGTTTTATTTTGGACATGAGTAATATTTACCAAAGCAAATATAAATATTTTCAACATCCTAAATTACAATGTTTTTTGTTATTTAGATACACATGAAATATATAATAACATTTTTGATGAGGCAATTAGCACTTAATTCAGTAACAGGTTTGCATGGCCTTTTTGATAGTTTGTTTTATTTTATTACGTGCAACCAGTGGACTACATATCTACAAAAGACCAATACTAATCTAAACGAGAAATTCCCAGGGGTTTCAGTGTAAGTTTATGGCTAAAGAATATTAAAGGGTCCTCTAATTATTTTTATGAGGCCAAAGACAGGTTGCTTCAATATAGCTGGTAATTCAGCTCTACTCCCATCTAAATAAATTCACATTTGGAAAATTGTCAGAAGGGTTTCCTACCTCTTTAAAAAGAAATGGCAACATGTGCCTCTGTCATAGATGCAAGTTACTATGGAGGTTTATGGTCATGTTTCATGCTGTTATAACTATTAAAACAATATATTTTTAAAATATATATGTTTTTATTGATTTCAGAGAGAAAGGGTGGAAGAGGGAGAGAGAGAAACATTGATGCATCACTGTAAATCAGCTGCCACCTCTACTCCCCCTGCTGGGGACTGAGCCTGCAACCAGAGCATGTGCCCTGACTGGGAATCAAACCAGTGACCTTCTTGATGCATGGATTGGCATTCAAACTCAGCCACACCGGCTGGGCAATCCTCAGTATTTTAAATTGTATTAGCTGCTTGTTCACTTTTCATAGGACAAATGATTTGATGTTTGATGGCTTTAAACAACTGGTTACTGCTAATATAGTAACAAGCAAGTTATGAAATACAAACAAGGATATATATATATACATACATGTATATATATGTGTGTGTGTGTGTGTTAGAGACTACTTTACTTGAGGAATATAAGGAAAGAATGGAGTATTTTCTTTTGCTCTTACTGTAAAATACATTTGAACTAAGATTAAATATGAAGCCTTCATTCAACTAATATGTTTAAAGATCAAATAAGTGTTCAGCATCAGATACCATTAGAATTAAATTGTAATTACTTTAAAATACCTTTGTGGAGGTCTAATTTAGTAATATGGAGCAGACTAGGTACCGCTAATGCAATCACAATTGATAAAATAGACAAGGAACTAAAATGAAATATATATAAATGAATGATCTAACAAATAAAAGACAAAACATCATATGTCTGAGAGAAGGCTTTTGGAGGGATTGAGTTGTACAAACTTATTAAAACAGATTGGAAACCTGATTCATTGGTCCTGGAAACTATGAAGTTTCAGTGAGATTGACAGCCAAGTGGCAGGAAAATGGCATGCAAGGAACATTTCATTATTGTATGTGGGTGCAGTAGACTAAACTATAGTAAGTTAGTAAAAAATAGTTTTATAAAGGATAATTTCCAAAGTTGACTCATTGTCAATTATTTTGTATGATAACAAAGAAGTATTCACTTTAATATTATCATCTTTGTAGTTAGGTGGTGAAAACCTGTCTTACACTGAAATGAACTAAATCAGGTAATGGGAAAGGTAGGCTCATGCCTTCCAAAAGTGCAGGCTTAGGGGGTTGTGGGACATAGAAGAAACACATTATTTGAAAAAAAAACCTTTTTTATTTAAAAGCATGCTCAACAACCGATGCTTCGGTCAGGTACCAAAGAATGTAGATTTCTTTTTGGCCTGTAGTGTTTCAGAGACTTACTATCTTCAGTTACACATTCTATTTATGCTACTTTTTTGTTCTTATTTTTATAATCTAGTATTTACTGCGCAACTATAATGCATTTGGCCATGTGCTGGGTGTTGAAGATGCAAAATGCAATGATGTTGTCTCTGATCTCAAATGCTCATAGGAAAGGAGAAAATAGACATATAAACAAACAATTACAAAGCAATATGAACAATTTTACAATGTTGCATTTGCAACAGTGTGATGTGGTATGAAGACTGTAGGCATATCAATCCGAATCAATACATAATGCCAGAAACCACTGTGCTTAGACAGAGAGAACCTGAGGCAGGAAATCTTCATCTAGTTGGTAGAGAGCTAAAAGTCAGTGGTCGATGGTGAGGCACCGGAGAGATCAGCAATATGGGAGGCCCTTATGACCTCAAGGTGGAGGGAAAAAGGGAAGATCCTGTAGTATTGGTCCCAGTTTGTCCTAGCACAGCCATAGCCAAAGAGGAGATGCAACTGATGCTAGAGATGCGCAGTAAGAGGGAGAGGGAAAGGAAAACCCATCTCTCTTCGCATTGTAGTCGCTGCTTTCTACTGCTGAGCTCATTCAAAAACCAGCAGATACGGGAGTTATGGAAATGCGGCTTTGAGCCCTGATTTTCTCATTTATTATATGAAACTCTAAGGCCTACCTTGATGAGCTATTATGATAATTAGTGATAATGAATATAAAATAGCTTGATAGTGCACTGGAGAAAATAGTATTCTCTGAATGAATAATATCTTTATCAATTTTCATATATTCAAATTTAAATAACAACACGTTTTTAAAAGTGGGTATTTATCAGTTTGCCTCATTGCCTTTCTACTCATACTCAGCAGAATATCTGGAAGATAATTCTTAATCAAATTTATTATTAATATCTTTCATATATTCAACATTATTTGTGGCTGTGTGTGCTAAGTTAGATGCTAAGGCACAATGCACTCTTTCTCCATGATTCAGTGGATGTACTTAGATTTCATGACGGAAGATTGCTCGCTCCCACTCTTACCCCCACCCCAACATTTTAGTAGTCTTTTGGGGGCTGCATTGGAAAACAAAAGAAAATTGAATGTCACTATAAGTTTAAGTATTTGCTGTGCCTGTTGTTTCTGCACAGGCCCAAGTTTTCTTGGCTAGGACACTTCAGGCTAAACTCTGCGAAGATGCTGACTGCTGAATAAGCAGCGGAGAACTCTGGGCCACTGGGCATGATGTACTCTATCTATTAAAGCAAGAGAAGAAAAAGTTTGGAAATCAGTTCTTAGGGAGATATGTAAATTGAATTTTCTTCCATTGGTTTTCTAATAGTGCCTTTGAGATATTCAAATGGGTAGCTATCAGGTATCTATATATATTAAAAGCCAGTGACTGTAACATCAATAACGACCAGATGACCTGTCTCTGTGACTCCCACTGTGGCCAGCGATCCCAGCCCCTCCCTCCAACTGGCCCCACCCCTGATCAGCCTTTCCCACCCCGATTGAGGACTGAGGGCAGGGCGACTGGCCAACCTTCCCATGGACCCTCATGCAGGATGACTCCAGTCCCCAGTGGGGACCTCCACCCTGGTAGGGGTGTGGCTGGCCTGCAAACCACCCGTGGCTCTTTGCCCAGGCCAAACCCACCACCTAGTTTGAACCTCCTCACTTGGATCTGGGTCCCCAATCAGCACAGGCCAGCCAGCCTCCACCCATCCACCAGGCCTCTATCCTACATAATAAAAGGGTAATATGCAAACTGACCCTACAGACAGAACAATCAGAATGACTGCTGGACTAGTCACTAGGAAGTACACTGACCACCTCTTAGTTTCTTTCTCTGGCCAGCAGGCTCCAATCACCTGATGGCAAATCAGAAACTGGGGCTGGGTGGAGGGGATGTGTGCAGGGCCAGGCTAAGGTCCCCATCTCCCCAGTTGCCCCTCACACAGAAGGCAACCTGAAGCAGGAGCAGGGGTGAGGGTGGGGCCAGTGAGTGAGCAATAACAGCCTACCTCTCAGTCCCTTCCCCCGGCTGCCAGGCACTGATCACTTGCCAGGCACTGCTCACCCTACGGCAAAAGGGGAACCGGGGGTGGGTGGTGGTGGTGGGGTGCTGGCTGTGGAAGATAGCCCTTATCTCAGGCCAGGCCTAGGGACTGTACCAATGCATGATGTTCATGCACTGGGCCTCTAGTTTCCTATAATTGATTGAATGAATCAATCTTTTAGAAGGTTTTTGATCAGACATTAAGTACCTCCTAGAATGGATTAAATGAATCAATCCTTTAAAAGGTTTTAAAATGGCACATAAGCATTTTCTTCCCTCACATAAAAGCCAGTTTAAGTTCATATTCTCAAAAGTATTGGCAACTGCAGTTCTGCAATGTACGGTACAATGATCACTTGTGACTAGAAAGTTTCTCTTATATCCTGAGTCCAATGACAGTTTAAAAGAAAGATATGATCGAGTGACTGTTGTATCCACAGCCCTCTTCCTCTCGGGAAATTGCATGAATTGGGGCACCAGATGAGCATGTCCACTCCTTTCTGGGAGGTACTGGGGAGCTATAGGTAGGCCATGGGAATGAGCAAGTATGAGAGCTCCTCTATAGCCTTCAGATGTATGGTAAATTCTAAACATACCTCTAAGGCTGAAGCTCTAGGACGAGTAAGTAGGCCTTTTTCATAGGGAGATGGGGGGGGGGGGCGATGGAGGGGGCGCAGTGGGCTCAGGGGTTCAATCTGGTATCTGTTTTGTGCCCTGCCAAGAGCTGTTTATCCAATTGTTTCAGTCCCTCGGGAGCCATAAGAGCAAGCCCGCTGGCCACCAACACCTGGCACTCAATGGGTATCCCTGTAAGGACAGGGCACACCTTCTGGCTTTATTCAGCATGTCCACGGAAGAGTCCAGAGTTCCCGCAAGCCCTCTGGCTTCAGTGGGGCCACTGGAGAACCCCATCTATGGCAAGCCCGTGAGCTGCAGCAGAGTGTGAGGTCAGGCCAAGCCCTCCAGTGCTTGCCTGGTAGTGTGGGCACAAAAATAGCGCCCACCAGTGCCAGTGCTAGCAAGTTTGAGAGCACACCTCTGTCCTCGGAGAAAGCCCAAGCAGACCCCTGTGCCTCTACCAGACACTTGAAGAATTAGCCAGCGAATCTTCGCCATGTATGGTCCAGGCCACTTTTTATTCCTCTGGCTTCGTGCTGGGTCCCATGGTGAGTGAGTCTGTGCTTGGTAAGAGCAGATTTTTCCTTCCCCACCACTTTTTGGGTCTCCCAGACGTACTCCCCCTTGGTTTTCAAAGTCAGACTTCTTGGAGTCACAGCCCTCCAGTGCAGGTCTCAAAGGAATGCCTGACATGGGCATGAACCCCAAGCCCTCCTCAGAGAGAAGTCATGTTTGTGAGGCCTCTTCTGATTGTTGCCACCCAGGAGTGGGTGTTTGGTGAAACTGGCTCTGCTCCGCTGCATGTCTGTGTGATCCTTTGTTGTGGAGTTGCTGTGCATGCAGTTTTTAGGTCTTTTTTCAGTGGGAATTGTTCCCTATTATGTGCAGATTCGGTGTGTCCATGCACCAAGGTGAGTGCTGGATCACCTGTGCTATCATCTTGAACTACCTTATCTAAAGTTTATATTTTATTTGCTTATTTTTGAATATTTATTGTTGAGAGTATTACACAAGTTTCCTATTATTCCCCATTGACCCTACCCCCTGCTTTCACCACACTATTATCTGAGTCCATAGGTTATACATATATGCATACAATTCCTTTGGTTGATCTCTTCCTACCCATCCACACAGTCTTTCCTTTCCTCTGATATTAAAGGTTCTATTTTAAATGGAAGAAAAATGATATAAATAACAGTCTTAAGATGCAAGAGGAATGGTGAGCAAATATATTAGTAAATCTGTAGGTAAATCGAAAACAATATTATATTAAATATTAATGAGGTTTCAATTTAGACCTAAAATAATAAATGTCAATGTGAGCCATGGTAGAGGAGTGATTGGAGATAGAGTCTGGTTAGTTTGCAAAACTATTTAAATGGTTCCACAGTAGTGGTGCCCATAAGGCAGTGGGCACCAGGTCTTAAATAGAGGTTGGAAGTTCATGATAACACATTCTTTGTTTTACTCTTACCAACAAACATCTCTTTCACGCACTTATGAGAGAAACTCTATGTAATCTCTACACTTTAATATAAATATATTTTTCATAAAAGTACATGCTAAAAGAATATTTTTGGCAGCAGAGACTGGAGAAGTGAAGTTCATTATAAACAGGTCACTTTTAGTTGACTGATTTACAAAATTATTTTGATTTAGAGATAGCTTGAGTACTTTAAATCGTGTTTATTTTTCTTACATGAAACAAAATCACATGCCAAATTTCCATTTTTTAAGTTTCTTTTCCTAAGTAAGCATTTTAAATACATATTTAAATATAAGATTATGAGGAAATGAAATAAAATATAGTACATGATTCTTATACTTTAAAAATTACCTTGAACAGTTAATAAGATTATATATATATATATATATATATATATATATATATATGAAAGAATAAATACCAATGTGACTTTTAATATATGATTTAAAAATAATTATGGAAGGAATTTCATAAGATGATGTAAAACTATTTTTTTGCTATAAATATTAGATATATCACCTAGCAGAGAACCTTATAACAGCACCTCAATAAGCTTTTGTTTCATGGCACATACAACAATTATTATTAGAGTTTGGATAAAGTGAAAATGGAAATTGAATGACTATGAAAGACTAATAATTAAGAAATTTCAGTTGAGAAATGGGATTAAAATTTGTTTTTGAATAAGGGGAGGAAAGCAAAGAAGAAGCATTCTAGATTGATGAAATCATCTGAATAAAATCAGAGAAACAGGAAAGTAAATTTAAATCCATATCCTTTTGACTGCAGCCCTCAGATTCAGGGTAGCATGGTATTTTGAAGGAGGAATTATACATAGCAAGCCTTTCATAAATAATATATTCATTCAGTGTTAGCATCAGGAAGTATAAGTATCAGAGTGGTTACATCCAGGAATTATAAGAATGTGAGATCAGAAAAATAGGTTACCTCCTGAGAAAGAAATTACCTCTTAGAAGAACCAGCAAGTGTCCATTGGTGTAGTTCCAAAAGCTGAGAGTTGGTTTATCAGCCAGAGATGGGGAGGAAGAGCTACAGGCAAGCAAATAGATTCCAGCATGGTGACAAATATAACAGAGAACATTACAGCTACCTGGGAACCTTTCTTACTGGGAAGGATTAGAGGTGGCTGGGACTTCTTCCAATATCGCAGGATTGCTACGTGGTAAAAGCTTTGCTTTTTGGAGAAAATCATGCTAATGAAGATGCTCCTTTGCTCTGGAGTTTAGAGAAAACAGTGCAGAATTACGCATTGAGGGAATGGACCAAGTTGAAGGAAAAATGAATGTATGAATTTGTAGACTAATTGGTAACAAATGCAGTCTATTCTAGTTCCAAGAAACACAAGAATTTCCATTAAAAATGCCTTTGATCAGATATTACCAATATTCTAAATTAGACCCAGTTGTCCTAGTACAATATTATTTGTGCCCAAATTTGGAGGATGCTCCTTCCAGGGCTTGTGTTATAATTATAGGCATTTTTCTCTGTTCACTTCCAATTTGGAGATGTATCCAGTGGTTTTCTGTAACTCTTTTTTGCCCTTTCTTTCAAGCCTCCTTAATTCAAGTTGTTTAGAGGATGTTGTACAGTTGGAATTCCAAGTAAATTCTTTTTTCCTCCTTAAGTTTGTTAACATCATGTTAATGAGTTAGCTAGTTATGGTAAAAAAAAAAAAAAAGAGAAAGAGAGAGAGAGAGAAGTCTCCTCTTTCCCATGACTATTATTTAAATAGCCACAACAGAAACATTTAATAAATATTTGTGGAAAGGATAAATGAAAGGTAAATACTTCAGCCTACCTTGATAATTTACCGAAAAAGGTTGGATAAGGAAAATTTAGCTCACCGCCTTTCTTTGTGTTCTTGCCTTCTCTGCAACAATTTTACGTGAGGTTGCTTTGGATTTTTGAATTTATTAAGTTGTCATTTCAAAACTAATATTGGCAAAATACTCTGGGATGAAAATTTTCTTTTGACAAAAGTTCTAGATTGAATAATTAATTTCTTAGATATCAGGTGTATTCTACAAGAGGATATAACTGAAGATCTCAAGTGTATGTTTTTTATATGAGAATACCTCTTTGAGACGTCTTTTTCATAACTTGTAATTTCTTCTATGAGGAAAATAAAATAGATAAGTCACCCAATAGGTATAATTTTATAGGTGAATCCACAAGACAAGTTTGATGGTGTTGTTCAATGAATCAACCCAGAATACTGATGCATAGTAGGTATTCAACATCCGTTTTCTCAATTAATCTAATCTAATAAAAGAGTAATATTGAAATTGACCATTTCTTCAGGATGCTTAAACCACACCCACCAGCCAATCAGAGCGGCTGTAACCCAGCCAAGATGGAGGCCTGCAGTCAGGGAGCTAGAGTAAACAGAGGCTTCCGTTGCACCAGGAGTAAACTGATTGCCTAGGCTGGCTGGACCTCTAACTAAGGCAACATTCTTTCAATTATAGAAGCCACAGAGCTGAAGCCAACAGGAGGCTTCGTTACCTGCCTAGGCCTGGGCTTCAAGCAACAATGTATCAATTATAGAAGATAAATAAACCCAAGAACCTGCTTCCAGCCAGCCTTGCTGGGACGTTGGGTCAATGGGAGCTGTGGACAGCCTGAAAGCCTGAAAATGCCCCTCAGCCATTACCCATGCTGGCCACACCCCAATGGGGTGAGGGTCCCCACTGGGGGGCTTGGCCAGCCTGCAAACAGCCATCAGCCCCTCACCAGGCTGTCCAGGCATCCCAGTAGGGACTCAAAACCTGAAGGGACTGTGAGCAGCCTGAAAATGCCCCTCAGCTCCTCACTCAGCTCTTCACCAATGGGGTGAAGGTCCACACTGGGGTGCTTGGCTAGCCTGCAAACAGCCATCAGCCCCTCACCCAGGCTGGCCACACCCCAATGGGGTGAGGGTCCACACTGGGGGGCTTGGCTAACCTGCAAACAGCCATCAGCCCCTCACCCAGGCTGTCAAGGCATGCCAGCAGGTGGACATCCACAGAAGGGTCCCAGACTGTGAGAGGGCACAGGCCAGGTTGAGGGACCTTCCAAGTGCACAAATTTTTGTGCACCAGGCCCCTAGTATCTATATAACTGTCTAGGTAGCTTTACAATTATTAGTGTGGATTACTCTGCAATTTAAATAATCTGTGTCTGTTCAAAGTATAAATATGTTGAGTTTTTAAAATGATGTTACTGGTTCACTAAGAATAAAAACTCAAAGCTCTATATTGGTAAAAAATGCTTGAATTTAAAGTTCACAAAGTGTATTCTGTGTAAGGTAAACATGACTGGGTTAAGGATTCAAACACATACCCACTCTGCTAGCACAAAATTCATGCTGGAGAGTATTCAGATTATTTTAGTTTAGAAGTGCATTTGCACAGATTGTGGAGGTCAAGTAAACAGTTGTACTAGTAAAGCATTTTTACACTGATCTCTATTAGTAGAAATATGTTTTGTTTAACTATGGAATAGTTTGTAAACACTTTAATACTTTAAAATTACACCATTACTCTTACTGCTTTAAAATTTTAGTTGGAGGGCTGAGCCTTTAGAATTAATAAATACATGACCAAAAAATAAAAATAAAAACCATCTTAGCCTTGAATAATATACTTTAAAAAGTAGACCAAGTTAAAGTTTTGTACTACCCCCCCACCGAATCAGTTCAAAGTAATTGAATATTGTGTGAATAAATGTTCTTAAAAAAAAATAATGTTATGGATCTGTTAGAGTAAATACATTTTTACTCTTAGTGAAATTTGGAAAACATTAATAGTTCATCATTTTAATGTTCTCTCTAGTATCATATAATAATTTTTAAGATATAACATCTTAATTTTTGAAAATAGGATTTTGATTAATTTGTGATGACAAAGTTGATGATATATAAGAACATTTTTAGTTTATTGTGCATCTTACTAAGTTCTCTCTCTCTCTCTCTCTCTCTCTCTCTCTCTCTCTATATATATATATATATATATATATATATATATATATATATATATTACCAATACTATTAACTATTATAATTTACATACAAATGAGAATTAGAGAGGTTAAATATATTTTTCAAAATCAAAATGTTACAAAACAGTCATATACTGGAATTGGAATCTGATTCTTAGCTGGACTCTAGAATCCAGGCTGTAATTCACAATTAACTTGTTCAATATCACAACAAATTAAATGTATGTTAGCTAAGAACTGTTACAAATGAAAACAGTGATGGGCGTGGCTTACCCATCCAGAAGAGATGGTTAATTTTAATATTATGCTTTTATTAGTTTAGATTATATTACAGAATGTTGCAATTAGCTTTCAGATATCATTTTTGTGACGTGTACAATTTCGAAATAGGGAAACAAAAGCATTTCCAGGCTTTTAATAAAAGTTATTTTAAAAACTAATGATAATAAAGGATTTTATCATGTCTTTTTCCAAAGATTTTTCAAAGTTTGAAAGACTCCCATGTACTTGAAAAGGTGATGTAATTACCCCTGCATGAGTTTTAAGAAGTCTTTAAAACTATCATTTTTACTTATGTTGAAGTAACATTTATAGATTAAAATTCATAGGAAGTAATTGAAAACCTTGATTAAATGGAATTGGATGATATGACAAATTGATTTTTCTGGTTAACACATTGTTTCCTGAAAAAAAGTCTCTATTGTTTCAACTTGCAATAATGAAAACTTTCTAGACTGTAATGTTCAATATTCCTGTTTTCATAATTAGACCACATTGTTAAAAGTGGCTCTCTCCTTGTGAATTGATTTTCTTGAATCATCCCAGGTTACCTTTTCTATACTTCAGTTCCCATTACAGAAGACTACAGATGTATAACGTGTAAAGGCTAGGAATGATTAGGCACTGGACTATTTCTTAAACCAAAATTGCTGAAGTGAGCTTTTTAAAACCTCATTTATTTTGTAATTTTATTTTATTTTGCTTATTATTATTTTTTTAACTAGAGGCCTGGTGCATGAAATTCATGCACTTGGAGGGGTCCCTCAGCCCTGCCTGTGCCCTCTCACAATCGCGGAGCCCTTGGGGGAAGTGTGACTGCCACAGAGGCAGGAGAGGCTCCCACCACCACTGCTGCACTTGCTAGCCATGAGCCCAGCTTCTGACTGAGCAGCACTCCCCCTGTGGGAGTGCACTGACCACCAGAGGGAAGCTCCTGCATTGAGCATCTGCCCCTGGTGGTCAGTGTGCATTATAGTAACTGGTCAACCCACTGTTTGGCCGATTTGCATATTAGCCTTTTTTTATATAAGACACTCTCCCAAGGATATCATTTTTTTATGTGTGTTTTTTAAGTGATTTTCTTAAGGGAGATAGAAAGAGAGAGGGAGAGAGAAATAGAAAAGCATCCATTGGTTGCCTCCTGTGTGTACCCTGATGGAGACCAAATTCAAAACCTAAGCATGTGCCCTGACTGGAAATCAAATTGGTGACCTCTCAGTGCTTGGGATGATACTCAACCAACTGAACCACACCAGCCAAGAGCTCAATATATTTTTGAGGGTTTCTTTGTTTGTTTGTTTATTCACTTTGAATCATACATCCCTTGATTTATTTGCAAAGGACTAAATACAAAAAAATAATTAACTGGTAACTCTTTACACTGATTAACTCTACCCACATTGCAAACTGAGTTTGAGCAAGAAATTGTATACATTTCTATTGACCTATTGTGCACTGGCATTGATTTAAAGTGAACCATGTAGTTAGCTGCATAATTAGAGAAAAATGTATAATTACACAGAGCAATAGTTGTGGCTTTATGTGTCATTAAATGTAATTATAGTATAACTAGAGGCCTGGTGCACGAAATTTGTGCACGGAGTGGGGGTGGGGAGTGATGGTGGTGTCCCTCAGCCCAACCTGCACCCTTTCCAATCTGGGACCCCTTGAGAGATGCCTGACTGCCCATTTAGGCCTGATCGCACTAGTGGGATTGGGCCTAAATGGGCAGTCAGAGTCCCTTTCACAATCCAGGACTGCTGGCTCCCAACCTCTTACCTGATGATTGCCCCTAACCACTCCCCAGACAGCCTGATCAATGCCTAACTGCTCCTATGCTGTCTTGATTGCCCCCAGCTATCCTCCCCTGCAGGCCTGGGTACCCCCCAACTGACCTCCCCTGCAAGCCTGGGTCCCTCCCAACTGTCCTCCCCTGCAGGCCTGGGTCCCTCCCAACTGCCCTCCCCTGCAGGCCTGGGTCTCTCCCAACTGCCTTCTCTTGCTGGCCATCTTGTAGCACCCATCTTTGACCACATGGGGGCAGTCATCTTGTGATGGTCAATTTGCATAGTACTCTTTTATTAGATAGGACATTATTTTAAACTGGTTATTTTTCAGAAGTTATTAATTTGCTTTAATTATATTACAGTTATTGCTTCTAGTTCTAAAGTGGAACCATAAAAGATATCTGCCAGAATTTTAGAGAAAAATTACCTTCACTTCAAAAACAAGTGGGCTTAAAATTTTCTTCTTGTTTTTGTTTGTTTTTATGTCAGAGAGGAAGGGAGAGGAAGAGAGAGAGAGAAACATCAATGATAGGAGAGATCATTAATTGGGTGCTGTCATGCCCCCTGCTGGACAATGAGCTTAAACCCAGGCATGTGCCCTTGACCAGAATCGAGCCCAGGACCCTTCAGTGATGCTCTATTCACTGAGCCAAACCACCTAGGGCAAAACTTTATTCTTGTTATCTTTGGTAAACATTGCAAGAAAACTGAAAAAAAATGCAGACTAATTAGAACTCATAACATTTTTTCATTTTTTTAAATGTTATTTTATTATTTTTTCTTTATTGATTAAGGTATTACATATGCATTTTTATTCCCCCATTGCTCCCTCCACCTCCCCACTTATGCCCTCACCCTCCTAGTGTCTGTGTCCACTGGTTATGCTTATAAGATGGGAAACCATAAAAATCTTAGACGAATCCATAGGCAGCAAAATCTCAGATATATGCCAAAGCAGTATCTTCACTGATACAGCTCCTAGGGCAAATGGAAACCAAAGAGAAAATAAATAAATAGGACTACATCAAAATAAAAAGCTTCTGCACAGAAAAGGAAACCATCCACAAAACAATAAAAAAGCCTACTGCATGGGAGAACATATTTGTCAATGTTATCTCCTGATAAGGGTTTAATCTTCAACTTTTATGGGGAATGCATACAACTTAACAAAAGAAAGATAAACAACCCAATCAAAAAATGGGCAATAGACCTAAACTGATACTTTTTGAAAGAGGACATTCAGATGAAAACATGCTCAAAGTCACTAATCATCTGACAGATGCTAATCAAAACAACAATGAGGTACCATCTCACATCTGTCAGAACAGCTATCATCAACATATCAACAAATGACAAGTGCTGGCGAGGATGCAGAGAAAAAGGAATCCTTGTGCACTGCTGTTGGGAATGCAGACTGGTGCAGCCACTGTGGAGAACAGTGTGAAGTTACCTCAAAAAACTAAAAATGGAACTTCCATTTGACCCAGTAATCCCACTTCTGGGAATATATCCCAAGAAACTGGAAACACCAGTCAGAAAGGATATATGCACCCCTATGTCCATAGCAGCACAATTCACCATAGCTAAGATTTGGAATCAGCCTAAATGCCCATCAGCAGATGAATGGATTAAAATACTGTGGTACATCTACACAATGGAATACTACGCTGCTGCAAAAAAGAAGGAATTCTTACCATTTGCAACAACATGGATGGAGCTGGAGAGCACTAGTGCTAAGAAAAATAAACCAGTCAGAGAAAGATAAATATCACAGGATCTCACTTATTTGTGGAATATAATTAACAACATAAACTGATGAACAAAAACAGATCCAGAGACAGAGAATCATTGATCAGACTGTCAAACCTCAGAGAGAAGGCAGGGGAGAGTGAAGAACTCACAACATTTTAAAATTGGACTGTTTTGCTGTTTGGTTAGATTTTTCAAGTTTGTAGAATTTTATAAAGATTTTATATAAATGGTTGAAATTATAAATACCATGCTTCTAAATATTCTAAAATCACTATTTTATTTCTACAACTAAACATAAAAGATTGAATTGCTTTTAGTGCAATTTTGGGAAGGTCTTGTTAAACTCTGTCCTTCATTCTAAGATATGGCCTTTCTAAGATATGTGACACATATTCAAAAGTTCTGGACTAGGCCCCTTGCTTGTCTGTGACACAAAAATCTTAGCTCTCATTTTTAGTTTCTCCCTAAGACCAACTCTAGTTTCTTTTACTCTTAAGTTGGTATAACCCCTTGGCTTTTATTTGTGTGCAGGGCTGGCTTCTCATGGTGATCTCACTGCTTTTTCTGGTTCTCAGCCTGAAAGAGATCTTTTTTCTTATTTCTGAGGTTTCAATGTTCCCAATTGAACCCTGAGTTCTCATTCTGTTCAAAATTTCAAATCCACCATCACATGAGATGTGTCATCCAGTGCCCTTCAGCTGTTCTTCCCTAATCCAAAGCTCTCTTCTACGAACACTTCCATGGAAAGGTCGAAGAACATAGGAGGCACTGAGGTCATGCTAATAAGTGGTAGGCATTTGTGTAATTAGAAATGAATAAATATGTATGTAATCACTGTAGATCTGGAGGTAAATACAACACAACCCAAGCGGGATTTATTCAGGTATTAATCCATCTATTTATTCATTTATTCACTTTAATACATTCTGGATACTGTAATGTTCCAAACACATAAGCACACAATACACACAACACACACACACACACACACACACACACACTACACTGTAGTACAATACATAGACAATAGAACTATGGAAACATAGATGAAGGGACTCTGAAGTTGACCTAAAGCATCAACCATCTTGATCTATTTAAACCATCCACAAAATTCCTCACAGAGAAAGAAGTCACTAGCTCAATTAAATAGCTTCATTTAAATGTTAATTTAAAAATATATTTATCTGTGAGAAATAGTTTAATTTAGATGCTTCCCTTCCAAATGTTAAAAAATCAGCATACCACTGTCATTCAGAATCCCTATGATGAGAATTTGTATGTATGATATATAAAAGTCTAATAAGAGAGTAATATGGAAATTAATAATCATTTTTAGATACCTAAGCCACACCCACCAGTCAAGCCACATCCCCAGCCAATCAGAGCATCTGTATGCAAATTAACCCAACCAAGATGGAGGCCAACAGCCATGGAGCTAGGGCAAACAGAAGGCTTCCCTTGCACCAAGAGTAAACTGTCTGCCTAGGCTGGCTGAGCCTCTGCTCACGGCAACATAGTTTCAATTATGGAACCCATGGAGCTGATGCAAACAGGAGGCTTCATTCCCTGCCTAGGCCTCCACTCAAAGTAACAAAGTTTCAATTATAGAAAATAAATAGCCCCCAGAAACCTGATTCCAGCCAGCCTTGCTGGGATGTTGGGTCAATAGGAGCTGTAGGCAGCCTTCAAATGGCCCTCAGCCCCTCACCCAGGCTGGACAGACATGCCAGCAGGTGGAAATCCCCCAAGAGGTCCCAGACTGTGAGAGGGCACAGGCCAGGCTGAGGGACCCCCCCGAGTGCACAAATTTTTGTGCACTGGGCCCTTAGTACTCTATAATAAGCAAATAATTACTTGCATTTTAAATACAAAATTTTTAAGTATAGTTAATGCAAACAAGGATTTAGCTGGCCATATGTTAGCTCCAGTAGTTTGCTTATCAAAATTTGTAAAGCAATTTAATTGTTCAGGATTTTGACTGTACCTGGCATGGGCATATTCCTCTCCCTCTTCTGCTTCAATGCTTTGTGACTATGAAAACAGCATACACTGTATTAACATGTTAAGAAGACAATGCTGATTTTGTTTCTCATGACATTCTCAACACCAGTAAATACTGCACAATATTGTAGACCTAATGTGTTTTCCTAGAATATAATTTTTAACATTAGGCTCATGTTATCAGTAACAAGTTGCACTAAATTTTTATATTTGGAAATCTATTGAGAGCAGTGGCTAAAATGATCCAAAATAAAAAATAAAATCATGGTCAAATAAACACACTCTGATGACCAAACTGCAATAACAAGATAATTCAAACTCTTCACATATGATTTATATTTACCATGAGGGAGATATTTGAGCCATAGAAATACTTTAAGCTTCTCTCTTTGTTCCTTTTCTCCCATTCAGGCAGCTGGTCCTTTGATATTCTCTTCAAAATTACCCTCAAAACTTCTTCCATGTCTCTAAATACAGGTCCTTTGTCAACCAGACCAAAAATTTCTCCTGATTCTAAGATACAAACTGCTCTGAGAGAAACCCTTTTGCAGGCCTTCTTTTGCAGAAAGAAGTTGGGGGCAGTGAGCATATTCATACACTAGTAATTTGCTTCTATTGCCATATATAAATCAGAGAGCTTTGATTTATGACAATATACAGTTCTTATGCTGAGCCAGGGGAGAAAGGTTTAAATAGCTTGGGTGTGCTTGAGAGATCGTATTAGTTTATTTAGACTCAGTAAAATGGAGGTCATTGCTGCATCTATTTCATTAATGGGAGTTAGCAACTGCTGCATATATCTCATAATTAGATTTACAAAAGTGCCAAGATGAAAAACCCAGGGATGCAGCACAATACATTATCCTCATCCAAAGGTACTTTTTGTCTGAAGAGACAGATGCCATGTTCTGATAAAAACTATGTATATAGCTTTAGCTACTAATGCAAATTATTCAATATGAAATGTTGCCAATAACAGTAGTGTACTTTTGTTTGTTTTTTCTTTCTGAGTAAGAACTGTTGCTTTAAAAAGCTAAAGCATTTATCTGCAAGACTCTATTTCTGAACATGTCCCATACAGTAATAATATCTACTATGAATTTGTAAGGTGGGTTTAGAATCCAAGTAAGAAAAGTACAATGGATAAAAAACTGAACAAATAAAAAACACAAACAAACAAAAAAACTTACACCAAGGAAAGGAAGGACTTCTGGAATTTGGCAGACCCTTTTCACAGGGAGGCAGTAATTGAACTGATGGAATACACACACACACACACACACACACACACACACACACACACACATATATCCAGTAATTTTAAGTCTCTGGAAATTGCCCTATGGGCATTAAGCAAATGAAGAAATATTCATTAAAGAAAATCTACTCAGTTCCTGACACAACAGCAAAAGGCCAGCATGTAAGCCTATACTGGCTCATGTTATGGAAGCTATATGATGGGTACGTACAGTCAAGGAGATGGGGCCCTCTTCCATCTTCCAGTCTAGGGGTACAGTTTTACTCAGAAAGTGCAGGCTGTCAGTGTTTCCCATTCCACCCAGTCAGCACATGTTTCAGAAGCTCCATTCCTGGCAGAGATGGCCAAGAGAAGTAGTTCTTTCTTCCACCTAGTTCCCACGCATAGCATAAAAGCACTATCTTAGGCACAGAAGGCAAAGAGTATCAGAGGCCTGATCTTCCTGCCAACCTTCTTTATAGGGTGGAGTTCAAAACTATTATGGCTAAACTACTAAGACCAGGGTATGCCAGCCATTTAGTGCCCTGTACCCACTCATAGACTGAGAGTCACCCTCAGTGAAAATTAAGTTCCTGCTCCCAGCCTCAGCGCAGAGCTTACCCCAGGGGAAAGGCAGGGTGTAAGATGAGGAGGTCTGCAGCTCTCATTGTGGGGCCTGGCTGTACTTGGAACAGAGTGAGGAAAAATCCATGCCTCAGGAATTTGTCAAGAACAATCAATAATAATAAAAGCATAATATACTTATTAGACCAGTTGTCCTTCCAGACAAAGCTGGGGCTGTGAGGGAAGCTTAGGTCCCAGGTGCCAGAGGAAGCCAGCGTTGGCAGCTGGTGGAAGGAAGGCCTACTCTTGCATGAATTTAGTGCATCGAGCACCTAGTCTTATCTAATAAAGAAGGAATATGCAAATTGACTGTCATGCCATACTGGTCAAAATGGCTGCGCCCACAGTGGAGGCAGGGATTCCATAACACAAGATGGCTGCGCCCTCAGTGTCTGAGTTCCTATAATGAGCTTTAAAGAGCCATCAGCAGGGACCTGCAGCTGTGCCCCCCAACCTGGTGGGGCTTGACAGAGGAACTCAAGCTGTGCCCTTTGCCCTGGCACCAGCAGGCTTGGGGACCTCAGGCCACACCCCTCACCCTGGTGGGGCTTGAAAGAAACCTCAAGTTGTGCCCTCTGTCCAAGCCCTAGCTGGGGGACCTCAGGTTGGGACCTCAGGTTGCGCCCCTTGCCTGGCAGGGCTTGACAGAGTGGGTCTGGCCAGGTCTAGATCAAGTCCAGTGGAGGTGGGGCCAGCCAGGTCTGGGTCTTGTGCGTGTGATGGGTGGGGACTTGACTCTGGTTCCTGTGGCGTGCCCTGGACTCTGATAGGAGGAAGATTTTTATATACATTTTACTAATTTCCTTCCATCTCTGACATTTCTATTATAGAGAAAGGTCAAATAGCAATATTAAAATATTTCCTCTAATTAATTACTATTTAATGGGCACAAATTCTGTGCATTGGTCACAGTAGGTTATAATAGCCAAGATATAGAAATAGCTTGTATGCCCAATGGATAAAGAAGATTTGATATACCACAATAGATTACTATTCAGCATAAAAAGGGAATAAAATCTTGCTATTTGCACCAACATGGATTGACCTTGAGGGCATTATATGAAGTGAAATAAGTCAGATAAAGAAAGACAAACACTGTATAATCTCACTTAAATATGTAGAATAAAAAAAAATAAGCAGGGAACACATTGGTGGTTGGCAAAGGTGAGAGGGTGAGCAAAATGGGTAAAAAGTGTCAAAAGGTACAAACTTCCAGTTACAAAATAATTCATGAGGATGGAATTGCAGCATGGTGATATCCTATATAATAAAAGGGTAACAGCAGAACGACTGAGAATGACTGGTCACTATGACACACACTGACAACCAGGGAGCAGACGCTCAATGCAGGAGCTGCCCCCTGGTGGTTAGTGTGCTCCCATACGGAGAGCTCTGCTAAGCCACAAGCTAGGCTACCAGCTGCCAGCACAGCGATGATGGCAGGAGATTCTCCCGCCTCCTCAGCAGCGCTAAGGATGTCTGACTGTAGATTAGGCCTGCTCCCTGCTGGGAAGTGGACATCCCCCAAGGGCTCCTGGACTGCCAAAGGGATGTCTGACTGTCAGCTTAGGCCCAATCCCCCAGGGAACGAGCCTATGCCAGCAAGTGGGCATCCCCTGAGGGGTCCCAGACTGTGAGAGGGCATAGGCTGGGCTGAGGGACCCCCTCCCCCGGAGTGAACAAATTTTTGTGCATTGGGCCTCTAGTAGTTAATAATGCTGGATTGCATCTTTGACTTACTAAGAGTGAATCATAAAAGTTCTCATCACAACAAAGGAAAAGGAACAATGGAGATCTTGGTAGAGAACAGTTAAAAGGAACCTGATAGCTTCAAGATCAAATGAAATAGCAGACCAGCCATGATTTTAATAGAGAGAAGCCGGTAAATAGATATTACATGAAGAGTTCCGTGTGGTAACATTGGACTCTTGGAGTTGGGAAGATGGTGAATATGCATTGGGTTGCACTCAGGAGCAAACAGATCTGGAATTGAAAGCATTACCTAAGCTACATACAGACCCATCAATACAGGATGGATCCTGCATTGCCACAAGGGCCTTAAACACAACTTTTGGCCAAACATTGACTAAACAATAAGCTACTCTGACCCAGAGATCACTCCTAGGAAGTCAGGTTTCAAGGTAAAATTATGCTTGGCAGTTTCTAAAACTGCATGCATGTTTAAGGCTATATATCCTCTCAGGAGTGGTCAAAGAGGAAACCCCAAGCTACTAGTCACTGGCTGAATGTGTGGAAAAATTCAATGATGTGTGATAGCAGCTGTAAACTGATAAACACTGAGTGGCCAGATTATTATGACAACTCCATCAGTACATTGTTGGGTCACTTTTTACCTTCAATGCTGTGGCGAGTCTTCTTGGCATTGACTCCACAAGATGTTGAAAGGTGATGGGAGGAATCTGACACCATGCCTGATGAATAGCACTGTCCAGTTCTGTGAGAGTTGATGGTTGTGGAACCAGCTGCCTGATGGCTCTTTTAACTTCATCCCACAAATGCTCAATTGAATTGAGAGCTGGTGAGTGTGGGGGCCACCTAAGCCAGGTAAAGTCTCTCTCATGTTTTTGAAACCACTCCTGCATAATACGAGCACTGTGGCATGGCACATTGTCTTGTTGGAAGAAACCATCTCCATTGGGATACGCCATCAACATGATAGGATGAACCTGATCAGCAACAATACTTAGGTATGCTGTGCTATGCAGATGTTTATAATGGTCTGGCCTTCTAGCAACTTCAGCGCAAAATTATAACTAATTTGCCTACAAACATCAGATGGTCATAATAATCTGTCCACTCACTGTATATTCACTAATGTTGTATAAAAATCTACCTGAAAGAGGGGCCAAAAGCATAACCTTTAATAAATAAGTGGCTTGTGCTGACTCAGGGGTGACCCTAGGTAGCCCAACTAAAAAATAAAAAATAAAATAAAATAAATAAGAGGAAAAATTTGAGCCCAGACATCAGGGGTTGTGCAATTCAGGAATATACTTTGTAGAATTAGTTCAGCCACATCACTAAACAAACAAATGAAGAAATGAACAACAACAATAACTCAACCCACCACATGATCAATTAGGCCAGAAAAAGAAATGAAAGTCATCCAGATTGGAAAGGAAGAAGTACAACTATCTCTATTTGCATATGACGTGATGTTCTATACAGGCCTGTCTCAGAGATGTTATGAGTGTGGTTCTAGATTACCACAATAAAGGGAATCACACATTTTTTATTGGTTTCCCAGTGCAAATAAATGTTATGTTTACACTATGTTGTAATCTATAAAGTGGGCAAGAGTATTATATCTAAAAAACAATGTACATATCTTAATTAAAAATAATTTATTGCTCAAAACTCTTTCATCTGAGCCTGTTGGGAAAATGGTGCCAATTTGTGAAAAATGCAGTATCTGTGAAGTGTGATAAAATGGAGTCATAAAATAAGGTATGCCTGTATAAAATATCCTAAGTAATCCACAAAAATCCTATTAGAACTTGTAGGGGATTTCAGTAACTTTGTAGGACACAAGATAAATTTATAGTAAAAATAAAAGTTGTATTTTCACCTACTGGCAAATAAGATTCTTAAAATGAAATTAAAATAACTCAATAATTAATAGCTTTAACAATATTTTATTGAATAAATTTAATAAAAGGCTGAATAAATTTAATGAAAGATTTAAAAAATTTCTACACTGAAAACTACAGCATATTGTTGAAAGAAATTTAAATAAACTAAAGTAAATGGAATATTCCAGGTTAACAGGCTGGAAAATTAATATTGTTAGGTATTATTAAGTATTAAGTATTGGAGCTATTAAAATTTGTACATATTTTCTGACTGTCTAATTTTTAAGAATACATGTATCAGTTATTTTATAAGGTCTAGCCAAATAGAGAGTAATATCCCTAATTGTCCTGGCTGTCACTTGATAATTACCTCAGATTTATTGCAGCCCACTATTGTTTTTAAGTTGGATGTCTCATTTTGTTTAGTATTATTTCTGTATTTTAATTCTTGATGGTAAATAGTATCTTAATTTCACAAGAAATCTTAAACATTCGTTAAAAATTTAGCATCTAGCTCTAACCAGTTTGGCTCAGTGGATAGAGCGTCGGCCTGCAGACTGAAGGGTCCCAGTTTTGATTCTGGTCTGGGGCATGTAACTTGGTTGCGGGCACATCCCCAGTAAGAGGTGTGCAGGAGGCAGCTGATCGATGTTTCTCTCTCATCAATGTTTCTAACTCTCTATCCCTCTCCCTTCCTCTTTGTAAAAAATCAATAAAATTTATTTTTAAAAAATTAGCATCTAATACAAAACTAGTAAGGCAAGACTGAAGTTTACATTAAAATGTAAATGTTTAACATGCTCTAGGTAATATTTAAAAAAATGTCATAGTTCAAATGACATTTAAAAATATATATATTGATTGATATCATAGAGAAAAGGAAAGGGAGAGAGAGATAGAAACATCAGTGATGAAAGAGAATCACTGATCGGCTGCCTCCTGCATGCCCCACACTGAAGATCAAGCCTGCAACCTAGGCATGTGCCCTGACCAGGAATCAAACTGTGAACTCCTGGTTCATAGGCTGATGCTCAACCACTAAGCAACACTGGCCAGACAGATGACATTTACTTTAGGACCCTGTGATAGACACTGCCTGAGTAGTATTTTCTTTTCTTTGTCTCCCTTTTTATATACTTTGCATGTTTATTTTCTTGATTTTAGATATGAACATTTTAGGTGGGATTGTGGGAAGCAGGCTTATATGCAGTAAAACATAATCTTCAAAGAAAGAAAGAAGAAAGCAAATATGAAAAGTGAAGCAGAAGTCGAAGACTAGAGGGTCTTAAACAGACTGATAAGGTAGCTGCCCAAGTTCTGCCATTTATTTTGATAATCCTACATACTTTTAGGAAATTTCACAATTTTACTTAACTCAGTAGGTACAAGCTTCTGTTACTTTCACCTTATGAAACCTTAACTTAGATAATTCCTTTCCCAAAAATGATCATGCAAAAATCAGAAGTTTTGTTAACTTCTGATAAACTATCATGCCAAAATCACTTGATATCTAATCCTACCATTGTTTTGTCTTTTATTGACTTTATTACTCTACTAAGGGCCCAGTGCACTTTGTGCCCTCGGCGAAGTGGGGGGGTCCCTCATCCCGGCCTGGCCCTCTCATAGTTTGGGACCCCTTGGGGGATGTCCACCTGCTGGCGTGCCTGGCCAGCCTGGGTGAGGGGCTGAGGGCTGTTTTCAGGCTGCCCACAGCCCCCTCAGGGTTCGTGCACTAGGGGGTGGGAGGGCAGGTGAGTGCAGGCTGGATGTTTCCCATTGGGTGGCCCACCATCGCACATGCCTGGTGGGCCCCACTGCTGAGGGGACACACCTAGCACAGAGCCGGGTGGCAGGCCAAGGGGTGAACGCTGGTGCATGGTCCCTTTGGAGGGGGGGCCTTCTGCTGAGCGGACACACCTGCCTCCCTGTGCGCTGTGTGCCCCGATGGACATATTTCCAGGCTTCAGCCTCAGGGGTGGAGCTGGCTCAGTCCCTCCACCCCCAAGGCTGCCCAGCCGCCTGGAATCTGCGACCGACTGGATCTATTTCCTGGCCTCCATCGCTGGCGCCCCGCTCCTCCCCCAGCAGTTGCAGCCTGTGTGTTGCGCAGCTTCTCAGGCTTCTCCGGGTCTGCAGCCTCTGCCATCTTGGGTGGGCTAATTTGCATACAGCTGCTCTGATTGGCTGGTGGGCATGGCTTAAGTGTCCTAGAGAAACCGTTAATTTCAATATTATGCCTTTATTAGGTTAGATAGTGCCAGTAGAAAATAGTATGTGTAGACTAAAAAGGGTAATTGTTTCTGAATCATAAGTGAAAATTAATGGGCTAGCATTTTTCAGTGGAAATTTAATTTTTAAGAGCCTGATTGTTTTCAATTGAGCAGAAATAGCCAGGTAGGCTGCCCATTCAACAACCTAGCCCTGCCTCATTCTACTCCATCACTTGGATTGTTCAGGAATTGTTCTCTTATGTCTCCATAGTAAATTTTCTTCTGTTTGGTGAAATAGCCCATCTCCTAGATATAGGAGTGAATGCTAATCAAGTATGTCATAAATACACCGGTCATCTGTCAGCTCCACGGAGAGATCCCTCATCTACCCCATGGTCATAAATTAGAAACTGTAACCGTGATCTAAATACAAAAGCAGTAGTTCAAGTAGCATAAGGCAAACTCTAATCCAGCCTAGGCAGTTTGTCATATATGAATTCTTTTGGAAGAGGGTAGTGTAAATTTTTTAACATTTTGTGTAGAGGCAGTTCTAAGCATACTAATAATCAGAAGAGATGAGAAATGAAATAAAAGTTAAACCATGAGAGACGTTCATCCCTGCTGGCAAAATGTGTCGCAGCAATATGGCTGTCTGTATGTGCAGAACAGTGAAGGGAGTTGAACTGGGGAGAGCCTAAGCATCTCAACGACTAAGCTATAAGACCTATGGTAGAATGGGTTCAGCACTGGCTCTTAAAAGACATTCTAATACTGTCAATGTTTCAATTTGTCCAAGGGAATGGTCTGTCTAGCAGGTAAATAATAATATTAACTTTGTGAAACTGCCAATGCATTGCGCTGCCTCATTTGAAGGGATCGCTCTTTACAATTCAATCAGGAAGCTATAAAGGAAAGGGATTCAACTACTAGTAAGATGTTTAATTTACTTGACATGCTGAAGCAAGGAATCCCTTCAATGATTATCAATGAAAAACAAAACCATATACAAATGGTAGCCACATATGATTCTGACGTGAAAAAAGGCAATGTATTAAAAAGTGTGAAGATGGCACATATAAATGTGTGCCATCTATCTCAAAGGTGAGATAGACGCACAGATACAGAGAACAGACTGACAACTGTCAGAGAGGGGGAGAGGGTTGGGGCTGGGTGAGAAAGTGAAGGGATTAAGTAAAGAAACAAAAGAAAGACTCAGGACATAGACAGCATATGGAGATTGCCAGAGGGCTGGGGTGTGGGAAAAGATAAAAGAAAGTAAAGGGGGAATAAATGGTGATGGAAGGAGACTTGACTTGGGGTGATAAACACATAATACAATAAGCAGATGATGTATTATTGTAGAATTGTATACCTGAAACCTGTATAACTTTACTAGCCAGTGGCACCCCAATAAATTCAATAAAAAACAAAAATAAAAATATATCTGAAGCTGCTAATAGTGTTGTTATTATATTTACAGCATCCTGAGAGTTTCGGTTTTTTGGTGTGTGTGTTTTTTTATGCTGTTGTTCGCTTGATTGTTTTTTGAGGGAGACTTTCTCTTCTATAACTTTTGTGAACTATTCCATTAGTAATAGTAAAAATTATACTCTTAAATTATAAAAGTTTAAAATAAAAAATACTGAGTATTTTATTTTTATTCATGTAATGACATCCTTCTTGACTTTTGTGTACCATCAATGCAATAATGGGACATTTTATAGCTTTTATGTTGAGAGTAATGTACTCATGATAGCCATTAGTGTTGATTTTATTTCAGCAATTTATTTAAAGTAAAGAAAATTTTATAAATGATATCAGTTTTTGTCCATGGTTAATTTCAGAAATAAGTAATTAACCAACCATTTGAACAAAGTAGAACAACAATTGGCAGTGATTCATATATTAAGTTAATGCATTTTATATGTTGATATATAGAAACATATGAAGCATTTATATTATGTTAAACATATTTGTTAGTAGGTACTGGAGAATATTACCACATTTGTGTTATAGTCACAATGGGGGTGTTTTTTGTATTGGTGATTAATCTAGGCAACAATTTGCTATACGTTTTTAAGTCTGTTGACAACATGATCAAATCCATAATTGTAAGCATCATTTCCTTTCATGCTTCTTGAGCTTATATTGGTCTTGTTTTCCTAGTGTGATCTTTTTATTGATTCACTAGAGGCCCGGACCACAAAATTCACAAACTCGGGGGGTCCCTCAGCCTGGTCTGCACCCACTCTCAGTCCTGCAGCCCTTGGGGAATGTCCGACTGACAGCTAAGGCTGAGTGGAACAGGACTAAGCTGTCAGTCTTGCATCCTTAGTGCTGCAGCGGAAGTGGGAGAGACCCCCGCCACCATCACTGTGTTCACTAGCTGTGAGCCTAGCTCAGGGCTTCTGGCTGAGTGGTGCTCCCTCTGTGGGAGTACACTGACCACCAGGGGGCAGCTCCTGCATTGTCTGCCCCCTGGTGGTCAGTGTGCATCATAGTGACCATTCGTTCCACTCCTCGGTCGATTTGCATATTGGTCTTTTATTATATAGGATTGGTTGAAATGAGCTTTTATGACTATTTTTTTACCATTATGCTATAATATAATCATTCTTAAATTATTCTAATATAGATATATTATGTATTTCATTCATGTTTAATATTACATATTAACATAAATAGAACAGATAGTATTTGCATTCCCAAAGTTAAAAATCAAGATTACATTAACCAGATTTTTTTAATGCCTAAGTTTTTGACTTGGGTCAATGTAAACAATTATAGAATAAAATTTATGCACTAACAAAGGCTCTTTGTATGAAATCTAGTAAGAATATAAAATATTGAAAAAAATTCTATATAAACAGTGTTATATATCTTTGTTTTAACTAAACCTCACTGTTCTTGCTCCCGTTGGGAAATCTAACATTAAAAAAAAATCACTAACTACCAAAATAAATATATAAGATGGAGAAGAAAAGAAAACAACAACAAAAACATTGATATGAAAGTATCTGCCTCTCTATATAAAATGTGCAGATAATGACTGGAAGAAAAAGGAGCAGGTGACAAATCCCTTTCCGACTTTGCTCTTAGAGCCTCAGGTTATTGTATCTAAACTGAGAATTTTTAATCAAGCATTCAGATAGATCTTTCCTTTCTTTGTCATTGCAAAAAGCTTTGTTGGTATATTTTTAGGAGACTAGGATGAGGAGATAGGCCCAAATAGGGACTTGATTATTTATATACTTCAGAATACGCAAATTGAATGCCATTTTTCTTAAATTTATATTTCAAATATAAGTAATTTTATGCTTATTTTATTTGAAACACCAGCACTATGATTTCTTATTCTTGTAGTTTTCAAAGTAAATTGGGTTCATTGAAACCTACTGCAAGGTTATCCCAAGGGTTGATGCCATAGAACTGTTTACTGAGTAAATTTTTGAGAGACTCAGATAGTGTTCAATATGCTAATGACAGTTCTGGCTTTATATTGAACCTTGGTGTGTAGTGCATTGTTACAGCAAAAGTTATAAGGAGGAAGACAATGAGGCGATAAGGACACATATGTAATACCTTACTCAATAAAGAAAAAAAACTTATAGGGAAACATAGTGCTAATGAGTTTAATGTAGAACTCAAAGTTAAAGGAATGAAAATGATGGAAACTTTTAAATAGTTTACATCACTAAAACCCACAACTAATACAATATATAAACCACATATTGCAATTATTTTTAATATTTTGTTGATTTTAGAGAGGAAGGAAGAGGGAGAGAAACGTCAATGTGAGAAAAACCTATTGGCTGCCTCCTGTACACACCCCAACCAGGAATTACATCATAAACCTAGTCACGTGCTCTGGCTTGAAATCAAGCCAGTGGACGTTTGATGCATGTGAGTGACACTCAACCAACTAAGCCATACTGGCCAGGGAAAGTATTTTGCCTTCCAAATGGGTGTAGTAACGAAGATTCAGAAAGTCCAGTCTTTAGAGTTACAACATCTAGTACTGAAAACTACTTCCAAAGCTGGGTGTCATTGAAGTAGTTATTTAAAAAGATGACATAGCTCCATGAAAATGTAGAGTCTGGTATGTAATATTTTAAACAATAAAGATTTTAAAATAAAAAGCTTCTTCACACACACACACACACACACACACACACAAAACAACCACAAAAAACATAGAGTCTACTTGTAAACTTCAACCTAATCTGACAGCAATTGTGCTTTTGATTTTCTTTAGTTATTATGTCTTTTGACTGAATAATTTTTAAAATTTTAAAATAGAGGTGATATGCCTAACCCACTGATACTGAGGCACATGGAGAGTCAATATAAATACTGTTTGCTTAGTGTTTTATTTTCTCAAAGATCCAAAAGCAGATTTATATTTATACCTAAAAATGTGTGTTTAAATAAATATAGTTTAGAGATAGAGAACCGATATTGCTTTCAAAGCATATATTATTCTGTGGTACAAAGTAAAAATCAGCAAAATTTTAAAAATTATTTTAAATCTACCATAAATATTTTTATAATAAATCTAAAAGGATAATGAATTACAGGAACCTATTTTAAAAAGCATCATTTTTGAGTTTTTTGTTGTTACCTCTGTCTCTATTTTTACCAAGTTATAAGCATATGGTTTAATTTAAATACCTATTTAGACATCCAAGAAAACGTTGACTACAGGACCAAAATAAAATGAGTAACCTCTTTCATTGGAAAGGGTGGGCTAGAAAATTTTGGGAGGTAATGTTGATGGTGACTATTATGCATCTTATGAATTCAATATCTGTGAAATTCTTGATGCATCAGTTTAAGTATTCCCACTTCTTCCAGTGCCTGTGGTTGATTCCTTGAGCATGCTGTGGAAGATAAGTATTATTGTTGCCAGTAACTGCTCTCTCCACCTGTGCATCAACTGTGAAATATATTTACCCCAGACAAAATCTCAGGCAGTTTCCTGGTGAGAGGGCAATTATAAACAGCTTTCCATGTAGGTTCAGCATCGGCATGTGCATCAGCCAGTGCCAATGCATTGCATAGTGCAGAACCACTGAGACAATTGTCTTCCAGGAGGTAGGGTTGGGGAGAAGTCATTAAAGAGAGAAAAAATATTGAATAGGACAGTAAAATTAAATATTTACTCTTTTCCTCTTAACCTTTTACTATCCCCTGTTTGTTGCTTCCAATTTCTCAATTTTTATATGTTTTTTTTCTTTCCTAAAAGAAATAGTCTAAAATGATGGATAGTATTTTCATTTACCGACTTTTCTTTTTACTATAACAGATTTAATTCAATTATCAAGCTGCTTAGTTATTTATTTTCTTATTATCTTCAACATCAAGCCTTGCAATTGAGAAATTGGTGGAAAGTTTTGAACTTAATATCTTCATAGATATTCTGTGCCATCAAGAATCCCATGAATGACAGAGAATATTAGTGTTATGAGAAATAAGGAATTTTACAAATGTGGTAAGAAGAAAGATGGTAACCTCATCAAGTATATAAGCATAAATATTATGGTTGATCTGATGAGAAAGGGTAGGGCAAAGGTAAGTATGCATTTAAAAGTTGTAAATAAAATGTAATCCAAATAGTGAATAGATACCCTATATAATATAGAGCTAATATGCTAATTAGACTAAACAGCTAGATGACCTTCTGGATGAAGCCAGGGTTGTGAAGGCCAGGCAGGGCTATGAGGGCCATCCTAGGCAGCTGGGCATGTGCATCGGCCTCTAGTGTGTATATAAGATATACATGAAATATTTTATGAAACTCCATTTTATATGCTTCTTATAACTTTTTGTTACATAAAAAACATGTCTGCACCTGAGAAGTTTATCATCTCCAAATTTTTAAAGATAACTTACTGATTTAAGCTGAAATTAATAGTAGATATGAAGACAGGAAAACTTGCAAAGAAACATTTTCAAAAACAAGAGTGTACGATTACAGTGTATGTCCATTGACTTATAATTTTGGCTTATAATTGTCTTATTTTTTCCTCCAAATTTTACCTTCTTTAAACAGTTTAATTTTTCTGAAACTCAACTATGTTCCAAACCCATCCTAAGGTTAAGTGCTATAGATGGGAAAGTAATTATAATAAGAAGAACTGACATTTAATGAGTAATTCATATCCAGTAATTTATTTCCTTCTTGTTATAATTATATGCGATAGGTACTGTCATTATCTCCACTTTGCAAATGAGAAAAATGTAAATGATCAAGTCACAATAAGATTGTCATTTGTCAGAATGTATTCACTCATTCAGGAAATATTTACTGACCACCTACATGTAGGTACAGACATGTTTTTATTTGATGAAAATTATAAGAAGAATATAAAATGGACCTACTTTATGCAATGTTGAATTTTGTAATAAACAAAACCTCTCTCTTTGGAAGTTTTATGTTTTGCGTACACTATCCTCAAAAAACAAGACAGAAACTTAAAGGTGAAAGAAGTTATTTTCAAGTGGGAGAAACTCAGGAAAGTCTTCACTGAGGGAAGTGATATTTGATGAAGACCTTACATAGAAATTCTTTTCATTGTAGTAGCATAGAAAGTATAAAAGATCATAGGGTCTATTTTTGGCAAAGATCAATCAATACAAAATATAGAATCAATGACAGGAAGCAATATGAGATCAAGTTTGAAAGGTTCTAATTATAAGATATTTTTGTTATATATTATAATTAGCCCTTACTATCAGTTGGTTGTTTTCAAAATATATAACTAGGTGAACTAAAAAAAAGCAAACATTTAATAAAGAAATATTAGAAGATAAATTTTAAATGATTCCTTTAAACATTTAAAAATAAATCTCCAAGAGCGACATTAGCAAACTGACAGAATAGGAAGGCCTTACAGAAATAATGATTTAACAATGATACATGGACCGAAATATCTTTATAAGAATTCCGGAATTCGGTTACAAGGTTAATGCCCCAGGCAAGCCAAAGCCAAGTAGAGCTACTCTGAAACAGGTCAGAGCAATTTCATTTTATCAGCATCAGCCTCTTTCCCGAGCCAGCACAGCTAAGTACTTGGAGCAAACACCGGCTCAGGACTTCTCCTTGGAGAAAAGAGTATGCATCCAGTGTTGCAGCTCTCACAGGGCCTCCCAAGGAACTAGTTTCTCTCTTGTTTCATTGGGAGTGCTGATAAAACTGACATAGTTTGGATGACTGGGGCTGCTGAAAACAAAGGGAAATGGGCTTGGCTTGCAGGAACTGGCACAACTGGGCATGTTTAGGGCAAAGAGTAAAAGCTGAGTCTTCTTCCTCAGGAGGAAAGGAGGGGAATGGAGCGCGTCCAGTGTTCTGGATTCTCGGAGGGCTGCCCAAGGAATTTCTATCTCTCTTCTCTGACTTGGGACGCTGACAGGGAGCTGGCATATTTGAATGCTTACTTGCTACTGACAATAAGAGTGGTCAAGTTGGATTGCTGCTGTAGAGCAGAGAACTGCAGTTCTACACAAAGAGAGCAATAATATTAGCTCCTACAAAAGAAACCAGCCCAGTCAGTGTGGCTCAGCATTTGAGCATCGACCTATGAATCAGGAGGTCATGGTTTGATTCCTAGTCAGGGCACATGCCCAGGTTGCGGCTCCATCCCCAGTGTGGGGTGTACGGGAGGCAGACAATCTGTGATTCTCTCTCGTCATTGATGTTTGTATCTCTCACTCAATAAAAATAGTTTTTTTTAACAAAAAGAGATAACAGTAAGCCTCTCTCATAGAGAAATTACAGTCACTGGGGGAAGTTGCATACCCACCCTCACCCAGTAAATGTGGTGGTCTCTAGCATCTTTAGCAGAGCTGATTGATGAGGTTCATACCCTGTATGAAGCTAATCTGTAAAGACTAGTAATGGTGGCTACTTTTGCAAATGCAAACACAAAATTGCAAGGAAACATGTTCCAATCAAAGAAACAAAGTAAATTTTTAAAAGCTCATCCAAAAGAAACATAAATATATAAATTACCCAAAAAAGTATTCAAAATAACCATCATAATGATATTCTAGGAACTCAAGAATTTGATGCATGAACAAAATGAGAATGTCAACAGAGATGCAACTTTTATTTAAAAGGGAACTACCCTCCCCCAAGACTATCAGTGCATTTTTCAGCAGGAACCTTGCACGTGAGAATGAATAGGATGATATATTAAAGTGCTTCAAGAAAAAAAAGAAAAGGCCAAATAAGAATACTACATCAAGCAAAACTATTCTTAAAAAAATGGAGAATGAACAAAAGCTGAACAAAAGCTGAATGAGTTCATAGACCTGTCTTATAAGAAATGCTAAAAGAAGTCCTTAAAGTTGAAACAAAAGGACACTAAAACAATATGAAAGCACATAGCAGTATAAGGCTTCCTAGTAAAGACCAACATACAGACAAATATAGAACACTGTAATATGCAATACTGTAATACTATGATGGTGATGAATAAATCTTTTAATCATGGCATTGAAGTTAAAAGGCAAGTATAAAACATATACATATATATATATGT